>PVKB01002340.1:0-205017 GCA_004027205.1 Ctenodactylus gundi
TCCTGCCCTTCCTAGTCTCTCTGTCTTCCACTATGCTGTGAGTATCTCTGTCTCCTGGAGCCCCCGTTCCAGCCCCACTCTATGATTCTGCCATTTTCTAGCTTCCAACCTGTGAAAGGATTGAAACCTTCTGAAGCTGTAAGCTAAAATAAATCTTTCCTCCCTAAAGTTGTGCATGTCAGGCATTCTGTCCCAGCGATGAAATAGTATCTAAGACTGGGTCAGAAGAAAATAGGAGAGTATATAGGTGTATGTTTGTTTCATGGTATATTGGAGATAGTGTATGTGAGGACCTCTCAGAAGAACACGTTTTAAATATTTGAAAATTACTAAGAAGGGTATATTTCAGTAAATGATATCAGTGTATATTTCACTTTTTAACACTTGGATTGCAATTGAGAACATTCTGAAATATAGTACATTATGCTGGTGGGCTAGAGCTAAACTCAGCTTCACTGTTGAGCGTCAGTAATTTGAAATTCTACTGTTCATTCTTAAATTTGACAGAGCATTTAATTTTCTTTTTATGGTATTGTCTGATATCTAGGACGATTTGTTTTTTTTTTTTTCTTTTCTTTTTTTGTAGTGATGCTACTGAGTATGGAACCCTGGACACTGTGCACTGAAGCTACATTCGCTGCCTTTTTTATTTTTTTTGGGAAAAGGTCTCTGTAGGTTTCCCAGAGATAGGACTTGAATTTGTGATCCTCCTTCCTCTGTCTTCCAAATGCTGGGATTATAGGAGTGCTCTATCATGCCCATACTTGATTTCTTTGGATGAAATGTGAAATTTCTCTCCTCTAAGTGTTCATCTTTTCTGTCTCTGTCTCTGTCTCTGTCTCTGTCTCTCTCTCTCTCTCTCTCTCTCTCTCTCTCTCTCTCTCTCTCTCTCTCTCTCAACAGGGTCTTGCTCTGTAGCCTAGGCTGGTCCTGAACTCACTGGTATATCCCAGGCTAGCCTTGGACTCATGGCACTCCACCTGCCTCAGCCTCTCAAGTGCTGGGATTATAGGCATTTGACACCACACCCAGCTTTATGTGGTGCTGGAGAATCAACTCAGGGCCTTGCTCCTGCAAGCAGCACTTAAACCACTGTGCCATCCCTTTAGCCCCTCCTTCTCTAAGCATTTAATCACAATATTGGCTCTTGCTTTTTATCAGAATGTCTCACTCAGACCTTCAACACAGAGAAGGAATATATACATACATATATACATAGATACATATATCTGCATACATATACACATGAATATATATATATATATATTATTTGAAACAGGGTCTAACTCTGTGTTCCAGGCTGATCTTGACACTTTATGTAGCCAGGCTGGCCTCAAAGTTATGGCAGTCCTTTGCTCCAGCCTCCTGTCTGCTGGGATTTCAGGCCTGTGCCACCATGCCTGGTTCCTTGAGCAGATCACAACAGATCTCTTCATTCTTCACTTTGAAGTCATTGATCTGAGTAGGAGAATTTCTATTTTATAAAGTGAAATCAAACATTTTATGAGGATTGAAGTGTTTATCCCCTAAGTACTGATTGTTTAGAACTTTTCAAATTGAGTCATTTTTCTTTATTCTTTCCCTAGTATGTACTATTTGAGAGTGAGCTATTACCAAGTGGTGTCCACATATCACTTAGTATTTTGATAGCCTATTGTTGTGATCTTTTCTAACATGAGGAACATGTAAGATTATTCTTAGTAAACAAATTTATAACCTCTAATACTGGTTACCTGTGAATCTCTGTTCCAGCAGAGTTTTCTGTAATTTGTCCCCAACAATATTATTATTTTTTCCCCAACAGTATTAGACTGCTCTTTTTAACTCCACTCCCCTTTGTGACAGGATGTACTTACGTCATCTTGGCTGGCCTTGAACTCCTAGGTCAAAGCACTCCTTCATATGCCAGCTGAGTAGACACATGTTACTGTCCTCAGCTCTATGCCCCTTCTTTTTGTAGTCTTTCTAGCAGATAGTGTAGCCTTTGACTGTTACTTACCCTCGGTAAGATAGTTGTCTTAACCACGGTAGATAGCTTTAAGATAAGGTAAGGAATTAGCATTTTAGTTCCTGGCTATCAGTTGTAGGGGAGCCAAGAATATTATTCTTTAACCCATCTACTGTGATCACTCATCCCATTCAGTTTCATTGTCCCTAGCTAGATGAAAAGGTGATAGTTGCTAATTGTGGTCACTTGTGTAATGGCCAAATTTCAGTTATAGGTAGTTATATAACCAGAGAAAGAATGTTAGGCAACGTGTGTTAGCACTTATAGTGAATAAAACATAAAACTGTAGAACAGGCCAGGGCTGGAGCAAATGGACATTGGATTAGTTTTCTTGGAGTTTGTGTTCTTTGGGTTGCCATAACTGTAATTTTCAAAAAATTCCACTTTTAATTTTGTCACCCATTTGTTCAGGATGACTAAATGTCAGGTACATTGTTGGAAATGAGCAAAGCAGATATTATGCCTTCTCAATATCTGTGTTGGTGACTTCCCATCCTGTTGAAGTCTACCCCTGTAGTGTCAGTTGGTGTCAGGTTGGATCACAGCCTTGGTTTGTTTTTTTTTTTTTTTTTTTGACCTTTGCACACACATTTAGTTGCATATTTCTATGAATTTCCATCTTTTTGTTTTACAGTACTGGAGACCTAACCTGGGACGTGTGCATGCTAGGCAGATGATATACCATATAGCTACAGTCCCACATCTTTAAAAAATAGTAATTTAAATATTTTATTTTGAGGGAGTATTTTGTGGAGATGTCCAGGTCAGCCTTGATCTTGTGATGCTCAGGTGTGTACTATCATGTTGGCTTCCAACTTTAAAAACCACACAGTGTAGCATACTGAGTCAGTTCTCTGCAGCAGTTTACTTTAGCTCATGCTTTGCCTGCCATAGTTCTCATCTTTCTCTTGTTGTCTCCTGGGTTAATCTCTATAGATAATTGAGTTGCAGCCTTTGTTCTAGGGAAAATCTGGTCTCTTTTTACTTTAAACTTTGTTAGGAAACTTGTAGGACTGCCAAGGGGACATCATTAGGATGAAGCCAAGCCAGTGTGTTTCTTAATAGCACTTCCATATTCTTTTGTGGTGTACTTCTTGTTTTTTCTTTAGCCTTAGCTCCTGTCCACCCTTATAAAGTTGTACTCAGGCATATTCCTTATTTACTCCATGCTCTGTTGTTTCTGGCGTTTGTACCTTTTCTCTTCTTTATTCCCTCTATCCCTAACTGTCCCCTCCATTTTAGTCAGTTCTTGTTCATGCCACGTCTCAGTTGTTACATCCCTCAGGAAAGCTTCCCTGCATCTGTAGGGTCTGCTTAGGTACCTAGCCTAGGTATATCTAAAGCTACCTGAATTTAATCCAGTCTTAATACACCACTAATCTGCTTATCATACTATTCTGCAGTTTTATTTATGTAATTTCTGGAACAGAGGATCCAACTTGAGGCCTTGCACATACTAGGAAAGCATTCTACCATTGAGCAATATACCCAGCCTTTTAAAAACTTTTGTTTTGAAACAGGGTCTTGTTGACTTATCAAGGCTAGTCTTGAACTTGTGATCCTCTTCTTGCCATATTTCTGATTGCTTTTTATAGACTTTTAAAAGGCAGAGACTGCATTGTCTTCACCTTCAGGTTCCAAATTCTTTAATAAAATATGTATATAGTTAATATTTATTGAATAAATGACTTATTCAAATGTTAAAATTTACTAATAACCTGTACTTACTTTTATGTGTGTGTTCATGCTCATGCTTGTAAGTGTAGTTTTGTGTGGGATTTAATTTTTTTTATTTTTAGTTTTGCCATACTGGGATCGAACGGGGCCTTCACACTGAGCTATATCCCCTAACCATTTTATTTTTTTCTTTTGAGGAAAAGTCTTACCAGGTTGACCAGGCTAGGTTCAATCTTCCTACAGTGCTAGGATTATAGGCATGTGTTACCACAGCTGGCTCTTTTTTTTCCCCCTTTAAATTTTGAAACAGGGTCTTGCTAAGTCAGTGAGTTGCCCTAACCAAGGCTTGAGTTTGTGATTCGCCTGCCTCTGTCCTGGAGTGCTAGGATTACAATTTTATGCCACCATAATGGACTAATTAGTCATCTGTTACTAAATAAAGTAATCATCTATTGGTTATAGTCATTCCTGAGCCAATCTTTGTTATTGTTCTGGATTATCTTTCTCACTTATAGAGAATTCTGACATATAGCCAGAGGTTTTTTGTTTTTTGTTTTTTCTTTAATCTCTAAATCTTTAAATTTAGGGGTTGGGTTCAGTTCTCTAGCTCCACATATTCCAGGCATGGTGGCACATGCTTGTAATCCCAGCTCTGGGGAGGCTGAGGCAGGATGATTGTCAAATTGTCGAGGTCAGTCTGGGCTGCTTACTACAGATTCAGACACTGTCTCAAAAAAAAAAAAAATATCTTGGGGCTGGGGGAATGGCACAATGGTTAAAGCACTCTGGCACACACAAGGCCCTGAATTTGATTCCCCAGCACCACATAAAGCTGGCCATGGTGGCATACACCTGTAATCCCAACACTCAGGAGGCTGAGGCAGGTGGATTGCCCTGAGTCCAAGGCCAGCCTGGGCTTTACAAAGTGAATTTAGGTCTATCCTGGGGTACAGAGCAAGACCTTGTCTCAAAGAAAAAAAAAAAAACCTTTGATTTATTTTGGATTCTCCCATAATAGGACTCAGTGAATATATTTTAGTTGCTTGTGTATTTTTTCTGTTTCTTACCTTAAACTATAAATTAAAGATTGAAACCTTGTCTTTTATATTAAAATTAGCTATCAGTATACTACCTTGGTCAAAATTGATATTTGGAAAATCTTGATATTCAGTGTATACATGTTTAATGTATGACTATAATAGAGTTTTCAGTAAGCAAGGTAGGAACAGCTCTCATGTTTTTACTTGTGCACTGCTATGCATTTACTTAGACAACTCCACTTGTATGTGCTCTAGGCATCTTAAACTTAACATGTGCAAAATTGAACATGTATTCTTCCCCCACAATTCTTTCTCTTATCTTGATGGCACTTTCTCTTTCTTAGCCTGTATGAATATTCATTCACCTACAAATCTGAGATACTATGCCTTGAGAATGTATATAGAATTCCATGCCCTCAACCACTCTCCTGTTACCACCTGATTCAAGCCACCCTCTTTCTTGCCTGTCCTTCACAATAAGTTTTTAGTTGGTTGCTCTGGTTACTTTCTGCTCCCCTTCCATTCCATCTCCAAACAGGAGCCATGCGGTTTTTATTTTAACTTTAATAAGCCATGTTATTCTCCTGCTCAGAACCTTTCATCCTAGTTGATTTCCCATGTTAATTAGAATAAGATTCCAAGCTCTTTCTGTTGTCTTCTAGTCTGTTTCTTGGTATCCTCTTAAAACTAATTTTACCATTTTTTTTTCCTTATCCATTACAATTTAGACCAGTTTGCCATTTAGTGTTCCTTGACCATGCCAGCCTCTTGCCTCAGGGCCTGGGCCTTTTGTCTTACCTTACTTGGACTATTTCACCCCCAGACAGTGCGCATGCTGAGTCTCCCACATCGCTCAAGATGCCTCTAAAATATATCCTCATGAAAGGGACTTCACTCATTTCCATACAGAAAAATGACATTTCTGTATAATACTCTATTTCCATGGCTTCCTTTAGATTTTCTGCTGCTATCTTAATATTTGATGTATGTATGTATGTTTACATGTTTTTACGTGAGGTATGAGGAGGTATTTCTGTATACGTGTAGTATAGGGCCGAGAACACAGATGGTTTGTTTTAATTTTTTTTAATTTGTATACTGCGTTTTGATCATTGTTTTTACTTCCCTTTTCCTTTTACACTCTGTCGACTCTCCCGCCTCCACATTCCCTTTACCTCTCCACTATATCTGCCTTCTTTCTTTTTTCCATCTCTCTTTTACATTTTTATGGCTTGTTTTTTTATATTAGAGAAACCATGTGATATTTAACCTATGCCTGATTCATTTTGCTAGCATAATGATCTTAAAGTGTATTCATTTGCCCATAGATGAATCAAATTTTTCTTTATTAATGATAGAATAGTACTGTTTTATGTGAATATGCCACATTTTTATTATCCATTTATCTGTTGATGGATATATTGGTTTCTTCTAGAATTTGGCTATTGTAAGTTCTGCTGATATAAAAGTAGATACGTATGTACCATTCTTGTGTGATGATTTGAACCGTTTTGAGAAGATACCCAGGAGAGGTATAGCTGGGTCAAATAGAATATCTAGTATCAGTTTTTTGAGGAATCTCCACATTGCTTTCTAAAATAGTTTTACCAGTTTACAACCTCACTGGCAAAGTAGGAGGGTTTCTTTTTCTCCACAACTTTGCCAGTGTTTGATGTTGAGTTATTGACACCAGCCATTCTTACTGGAGTTAGATGGAACTTCAGTGGTCTAATTTTTTTTTCATTTCTTTGTATATTCTTGATAATAGTCCAAAGATGTATTTAGTAAATGGTCGTTTGTTTATTTATTTTTGAGATGGGTCTTGCTCTGCTACCTCAGACTGGTCGTGAACTTATAATGACCGAGGCTGGCCTCGAACTCTAGGCAGTCCTCCTGCTTCAGCCTCTCAAGTGCTGGAATTCCAGGCATGTGCTACCATGCCCTGTTTATGTGGTGCTGGAGATTTGAACCCAGGGCCATGGCCTTGTTGCTTACTAAGTAAGTGCTTTAACCACTGAACCAAGTCCCCAGCCATCAGAAATGTTTTAGGTCAGCAACTTAGGTTTTTTTGTTTTTGTTTTTGTTTTTGTTTTTGTTTTTGTTTTTGAGACTGCTCTATAGGTCCAGCCTGGTCCTGAACTCACTTTGTAGACCAGGCTGACCTCAAACTCATGGCAATCTTTCTGTCAGCCGTCTGAGTGCTGGGATTATAGGCATGAGCCACCAAGCCCAGCTAATTTTTATGTGGTACTAAAGAATCAAACCTCGAGTCTTGTGCATGCCAGGCAAGTGCTCTAACTGCTGAGCTACAACCTTAGAACTGATTTAGAGTGTTACCATAGGACCGGTTGATGTAATAAAAACTTTAATTTTATATCTGCGGAGTTTGTGAGGCTAGATTTTCTTTGCTGTATTTCCTTGCCCATATTCTTGTCTGTTAGCAAAAGGAACTTAATATTTACTGATAAGGAGTATTAATTATAAAAACAATAAAATTGTAAGGCTAGGGGCATAGCTCAGTGGTAAAAGTGGTTGGGCAAGCACAAAGCTCTGGGTTTGATTCCCTAGCACCATGTAAGCTGGGCATGGTGGCACAGGCCAGTAAGCCTAGCACTTGGAAGGCCAGGAGAATTGCTGTGAGTTTAAGGCCAGCCTGAGCTACATAGTGAGTTTCAGCACCTGCCTACATGGTAGAGTGAGATCCTTCAAAAAAAAAAAAAACAGTAAAAATGTAACACAAAAGTGATTTTGTGCAGAACTGAAAGTGATCTCTATAACTGCAGAATTGGGCTAGGGAGGAGGAGAACCAATGGTACCATCTTCATTAGAATCTTTGGATGCATTCACTTCTGCCTGGATGCACTGCTGCAGTTCCCAGCAACCATCATCTCTGGTTGTGTTGCTCTAATAGTGCACTTCTTGTCCTCCTGGTTCCATACCTGTTGTGCTTTTAGTTTAGTCGGTACATAACATTTTTTAAAAACTAAAGTGAGGCACATGCCTAGAATTCCAGTATTCTAGAAGGCCGAGGCAAGAGGATCATAAGTTTGAGCCCAGTCTAGGCAACTTCATGACTTAGCAAGGTCCTGTCTCAAAAAAAAAAAAAAAAAGTAAATAACAAGACTGAGGGGCTGGAGGAATGGCTTAGTGGATTAGGCAAGCACTAAGTACCCGAGTTTAATTCCCCAGCACCGCATAAACTGGGTGTGGTGACCTGTAATCCCAGCTCTCAGGGGGCTGAGATAGGAGGATTGCTGTGAATCCAAGGCCAGCCTAGCTCCATAGTGAGTTTAGGACTAGCCTGGGCTACAGAGGAAGACCCTGTCTCAAAAACAAAAAAAGACTGAGATAAAGCTCAGTGCAGAGGCCCTGGGTTCAACCTCCAGTAATGCGAAAAGAAAGAAAATTAGAGCTCTGTTCTCTTTATGTAGTTTTGTTTTCTACATTACAGTTTGTTATATTAACATAAAAATTGTTTTATAAGACACAGCTACGAGTTTTATATGATCTCTTTATTCTTGATAGCTTTTGAATCTTTTCAATTCAAACAGATGTTAAATTATAAGCATATTTGGTTTTGAGTTGTGAGTGGGATGATTAGGTTTGCCAAAAGCAGATATCCTGAGAAGTGGTAACTGATAGCAAGACAGGAGACAGAAGGAGCACTGGCTACAATGACACAGCTTTCTGGAACTGCCACTCAGATAAGGGCAGATGGCTCAGAACATCGTAATAACTCCAGAGAGTGTTCAAATGGTGTTTTTGAAACATGAAGACAACCCAGCCTGTGTCACAGGAAAAGATGGGCTTAAACTTTGGCAAATCTTGAGCTAAATAAGGTTTGAAATGTGGTCATGGCGGATTCTTAAACATTCTGAGCTTTGGTTTCTGTATCCAAGCAAAATTTAAAACGAAATGAGTAAATGAAGATATCCTTTGTGTACATAAGACACCCTTAAAATTGATAGCTTTTATATTTTATACTGCCTCTAAGTCATTGAAGCTTGTAATGCATTCTGAGAACAAACAAAAGAGATTTGGTTTTAAATAACTTACAGTTTAGTCAGCTAGAAAATTAGTTCTAAAATACTTCATTCTTCATTACTTCGTAATTGAAGCCTTGCTATGTTTAATTTTAAATTGACATTAAAAACATTATGTAGAAGCTGGATGTGCTGGCTAGATACCTGTAATCCCAGTTACTTGGGAGTCTGAGGCAGAAGAATAGCCAAGTTCAAGGCCAGCATAGACAGTATAGTGAGACTTTTTCAAAAAGGAAGGGCTAGGGATGTTGTTCAGTGCTCCAAGTAGTGCATAGTGTGGTAAAACAAAGTAACAATGAGAAAAACAAAACCCCCACTGTATATAATTACATCACTAATCTGTAATAAAATGTATAGATCTTACATGTTCAGTTTCACTATATTTAAGTTTGGTTTTGTTTGTCATTTTGAGGCAAGGTCTCACTGTAGTCCAGGTTCATCCTGCGTTCACCTGTATAATAAGCCAGGCTGGTTTCAGTCACACAGCAATAATCTTGTGTCAGCCTCCTGAGGCTGTAACTTTGAATGATAATATGATTACATCTTCCAGTTGCACTGAAGCACGTGTTAGTGAGTTGATACAACTGATAACTGTTAAAACTTAAGTTAATTCTAGTAAAGCTTTTTTATACGACGTGAACATTAATTAAAAAACACTCGAGTGGGGCGGAAGAAATAGGACAGCTGTTAAGAGTGTTTGCCTGGCAAGTGCAAGGGTCTGGATTCAATTCCTCAGCACCATATAAGCTGGGTGTGGTACATGCCTGTTATCCTAGTACTTGGGAGGCTGATACAGGAGGATTGTTGTGAGTTCGAGGCCAGCCTGGTCAACATAGTGAGTTCTGTCTAGACTACAGAATGAGAACCTGTCTCAAAAAACAAAACTAAAAAATTCACGTTGCTTTTGCCATCTCTGTGGTTATATGTTAATTCAGTGGCTTTTTATGTAGTAATTATGTTTCTGTGGACTTATCTAGCAAATATTTTACACATATAGCTCTTTTAGTACATAGTATAACTTTTTGATTATGGTAGGTGTTAAATTATAAGTACTTGTGTAAGATTATGAAATTAGCATTTTTTTCATTTTTATTTATGTCATTTGGTGAGCCTGTTAAGCTTCTCTGCTCCTTATACTTCCCTGTTATCAGAAGGCTAAGATCTGAAGTAATATTCTGAACCTTTGTACCTGCTGATTGATGGACTGATTATTGTGTGTTTATGTACATGTGCTCACATGCATGTGTGTGACTAGGGAGTGAACTCAGGGCCTTCCCACTGAACCACATTCTCTGCCCTTTTTTATTTTTAATTTGGAAATTGGATTTTACTAAGAGGCCTAAATGGGCCTTGAACTTGTGATCCCCTGCCTCAGTTCCAGGTAGCTAAAATTAGAGGCATGTGCCACATTGGCTGGTAACTCATCACTCTTATGTGCATATAAATGTGTCAGTTCAAGTGGACATGGTTGTGCATGCGGATTGCAAGCTCAAGCCTAGTTTGGACTATAGACTGACCTTGTCTCAAAAAAAAAAGAAAGAAAAAGAAAAAAGCCTCTGCCCTATTTATGTATTTATTTATTTATTTATTTACTTACTTAAAAATAGGGCCTCAGTCGGCTTTCCAGGGTGGTCTTGAATTTGTTATTCTCCTTCCTTAGCCTCCCAAGTAGCTGGAATTATAGGCATGGAGCACCATGTTTGGCTGATTATAGGCATCTTTAAAGGGAAAAATAGAAGTCTAAAGAAAATGATAAACATAAATTGTTACAGCAGAATGTAACCTGTTCTGATCAAGGTTTGTGTTTGACTCTGCTCTGTCCCAGTTACCAAATAGAGTTGAGGCTGGAACATCACTTGAGTCCAGGAGTTCAGGCTCAAGCCTGGGCAACTCAGTGAGATCCTGTCTCTTTAAAAAAAAAAAAAAAAAAAAAAAAAAAAAAAAAAAAAAAAGCAAGAGGATTTGTATTTAACTTTCTAGTGGGTCAGGCCTCTAATCCTAGGAAGTAGAGGCAGGATGATCACAAGCCCACAAGGCACTTAGTGAGACTCTGTCTCAAAAATTGAAAATAAAAAATAGGGCTGGGATAGGCAGGAGCTTTTTCAGTAAAGCACCCAATACACATTAAATAACACCAAGAACCAACAAATGGGATTATATCAAATTAAAAAGCTTCTGTAGCACTTGTGAGGCTTAGGCAGGAGGATTGCCATTAGTTTGAGGCCAACTTGAGCTACATAATGAGTTCAGACCAACCTAGACTACAGAGCGAGACTTTCAGGTTTTTTTTTTTTTTTTGCACTTCTACTTACTTTGGGTCTTTCATATTAAAAGAACTATGTAATATATTTAATCTTCTGTGTCTGATTTATTTTGCTACACATAATGCCCTAAAAGTGTATCCATTTTCTTGCTAATGTTTCAAGTATATCTATATGGCAGAGGAGGATTTATTCCATTGTGTAAATATACCACGTCTTCTCTTTTTCTCCCCCATTAATATATATGTGACACATATTATTTACATTGAACTTGACTGTTCTGTGCATATATATATGTTATATATCACATCAAAAATATAATCCCTTCCCCTCCCCCTTTTTGACCCTCCAACTTTCCCCTCCTCCCTAACACCCACTATCACCCTCATTTGTTTTTTTTTTCCATCTCCCTTTTTTCTTCCCACCACTTCACCCCACCTTTACCTTTCTCTCTTTGCGAAGTCCATCTTCTTCTGTGTTGCTTACATTTTTATAGAGAAACTATATAATAACATATAATAATTAACTTTCTGGGTTTGGTTCATTTTAAACCCATAAAGTTAAATACTGAGTATAATGGTCTCAGGGTGCATCCGTTTTCCTAAAAATGACTTCAGTGTGTCATTTTTAATGGCAGAGTAATACGTCATCATGTGTATACCACATCTTTATCCAGTCATCTGTATTCAGGCATATGGGCTTCTTCCAAGATTTGAATTGTGCCGCTATACAAAAGACATTCAGGTTATCATATGTCAATAAGATTTTTTAGGCTAAACTTATGTCAAAGACTGAATAAATGAATCACTTCATTAGGTGAACTTAAGTCTATGTATCAAAAATGTATCATAACTAAGGCAGTAGATATAATGACATACTTAATTATTTTAGAATTTTCAAAGTTCTTTCCCAAAGAGGAACAGGAAGAAAGGAGTAAGATCATTATTATAAATTTAGTTGCAGAGCATGAAATTGAGACATAAAATTCAGGAGTCACAGGTTGAATTAATAACTGACTGAGTTCTTAGCCAGTGGGCCAAAGCTATGTGACCTTTTATTTTTACCACTCAATGACAGCTTCAGGGAAATACCACATCTTCTTAAAAAACAAAAAAAGAATAGAGAATTTCTAAGGTTTTTTTGTATCTGCTGCAACAATGTTACATATGATACAGAATTTTCTCGTATGTATAACATGCACATATCATGTTATATGTGGTGTCTCAGTTACTTTTTCGTTGCTATGACTCAATACCTGACATCCACAAATTTATTTTACTTGTATTTTAGCTCTCAGTTTATTTTAGCTCTCAGTTTCAGAAGGTCACAGTCCATTTATGGGCAGCTGGCAACAATTTTAGTACCTAGTAGAGGCAGAGTTGAAGGCAGTGTCTCACGACATGACAGACAGGCAGACAAGTTGAGGCTAGTCCTCCAAGGAAGGCAGGAAGCAGCTTATATAGCATTCCAGATCGCCTCCCAGTAATCAGCCCCTCCTGGATCCAGGTGTGGAAGGTGTGGTCAACTCCCACTACACGCTGATAATCCAGTTTACATGCCTGTAATCCACCCCTCCAGACTAGGCCTCAGCCTCCCAACAGCACATGGTTTCATAGACAATCTACAACATTCAAATACATGAGACTTTTGGGGGACATTCTAGATGCAAACCACAATATTTATGGGTATGTATATATAAGAGCTGATCAGAAATAACGGTGTGTCTACGTTTTTAAAAACTTGTGACAGTGAAAGACTTATTTCCATTTTTCTTCACAGTGCTTCCTCTCACTTCAGACACATTTGTTCCAGTGCGCTTGCCACCTCCAAAGCAGTTCTAGAAGTCCTTTTTTTGTTTTTGTGAGTTACGGTAAAAAAAGTGAATGCTGCTGCCAAGTGTTACCAAAAGGAAAGACGGACTTATAAAAACATTAAGGTGTGACCTTATCCACTTTATTGAACAAGACGGGAATGTGTAACTTGAATCAAAATTACTGTGGAAGATAAACATTTAGAAACAATTTAGGACATTGAAGTAGTTACGACAGCACAGCTAACAGGATTCCCAAAAGAGGACTCCCAGAACTGTTCCAGAGAATGGCAAGAACAGTGGGGTAAATGTGTTGGAAGTGAGGAGGAGGAGGAGTATTTTGAGATGAAGGAATGACTTTTTTACTGTGATAATTTTTAAAATTTGAACATGTACTGTGTTTCGTGATTATGCCTTATGTACTGATCTTCATCTTATGATGGTTTGACTTACAGCTTTTTACTTTGGGGTTTATCTGTGTAACCACCTTAAATTAAGGAGTACCTGGTGATGCACATGCACACATGTGCAGGCATTGTGTGGCCATGGGTTCTTGCTTTGCTAACAATGTGGATTTTGAGGATGGGCTGATGGAATGAGGGTTTTTGTTGTTTGTTTTTTGTTTGTTTGTTTCCTTTTGAGACAGGATCTCACTCTGTAGCCCAGGTTGGTCCTGAACTCACTGGTGTAGCCTAGACTGGTTTTGGCCTCATGGCAATTCTTCCTGCCTTGGTGCCCCCCCACCCCCACCCCCCAGTGCTAGAGTTATAGAAGTGTGCCACCACACCCATCTTATGTGGTGCTGGAGAATTGAAATCAGGGCCTTGGGCTTGCAAAGCAAGCACTTTAACCTCTGCCATTTCTCCAGGTCCCTGGACTGAGTTTTTTTTAAAAAACTTTTCATTATAGAACATTTAAATTTCTCATACAGTTAAACTTGATTCTTTAGAATCAAATCCAGGCTTGAGACCCTTTAGTATATCACTAAGAATTGTATGTAGCCTGGCCTCAGTTTGTATTTCCAGCCTGTCTCTAATTAAAACTTTACTATTCACTTGTATTTAGTTATTTATAACCTAGGGCATTTTCTGAAAATGTTTTGGAAATGTTTTCTTCATCTTGATGTTATATATTTTAGAAGTCTGGAGGAGGAATTGCTACCAGGCTTATTCATGTGGCTGTTAATCAGATTCAAGTTCTTGCTGGTACTTGAACGGAAGACCTCAGTTCTTCACTGACCTGGCTGGCTGGAGACTAAACTTAGTTCTTTCCTACCTGGTCCACTCTTTAACGGAGCTTGTGAGGCAGGCGAGAGGGGAGGCAGCATGGAAGCTATATATATGTGTATTGATTTTATATCCTGAAGTTAATAGTTTTAAGAGTCTTCTTGGGGAGTTTTGGGGGGTTGTCTATGTAAAGGATTGTGTCATCTTCAAATAGTGATAGTTTGACTTCCTCCTTTCTTATGCATCTTCCCTTTGTTCCATTCTTTGCCAGATCACTGGCTAAGGTTTTGAGCGCTGTGTTGAATGAAAATCATGATGAGAGTGGACATTTATTTTTGTCTTTTTCCCGATTTTACAGAAAATGCTGTTAAATATTTTTCCTGTTTAGAATGATGTTGGCAGTAAAACTGTCATAAATTACTTTGTCAGCATGATATAAGAGTCTTCTGTACCTATTTCCATTTTTTTTTTTTTAATCATGAAAGGATTTTTTTTTCCTTGAGACTGGATATGGCTCTGTGGTCCAGGCTGGCCTCCAAGTCACCGTAATACTCCTGCCTGTCTCAGCTTCCCGAGTGCTGGGATTATGGGCATGCACTAAAGATGTTGCATTTTTTCAAAGGTTTTTGTTTCCTGTATTGAGGTGATCATGTGATTTTTGTCCTTGCTTTTGTGTATGTGGTGTAGTACAGTAATTTATCTATGTTGAACCATCCTTTCATTTCCAAGATGAAGCCAGCTTGGTCATGGTATATGATCTTTTCAGTAATTTGTTGCATTCTCTTTGCAAGTATATTTTTAAAGGTTTTTGCATCTATATTCATTGAAATTGGCTTGTAGTTTTGTTTCTTTTGGGGTTTTATCTGTTTTGGGGAGCAAGGTAATGCTAAGCAGTGTTCATTCATTCTCTTGATATTGTGGAAGAGTTTGAGAAGCATTGGTGCTAGCTTTTCCCTAATGGTCTGAAAAAATTCTGTGATGAAATCATCAGGTCGTGGGTTTTTCTTTGGTAGTGGACCCTTTGTTATTACTGTCTTAATTTCATCCCAGTTAATGGCTATTCAGGCTTTTTATATCTTCTTGGCTTAATATTGGTATCTCAAACGTGTCTAGGAGTTTATCCATTCCTTCTGTTTTCTTGAGTTTATTGGAAGCTTCAAAGGATATTCTCGTAAATAAGTGGAAAAGCTGAAAAGAAATCAAGTGGAAATCCAGGATATGAAAAATTCATCTGAAAGCAAGGGAGCTAGCTCTAACATTGTGAGGACAGAATTTCAGATAGGGAAAACAAGGTCAACCAGTTAAATGTAGCATCCAGGGATTATTCCAAAACAAGAAGCAAGCAAAGTAGCTGGATACAACAGCTGCTGGATGACTCAAAGAGAACAGCCTCAGAATTATAGATGTGAGAGAAAGAGCAGAAGACAGCACAACAGGTATAATGAATTTATATTCACTGACATCATGGCAGAAAACTTCCCAAGTCTAGGAAAAGAAATGAACATTCAGGAACAAGAGGCAAATAGATCACCAAGTAATTGTCACAAGAAAGGAACCTTGCTATGTCATATCAAAATCAAAAACTCATAAATTTCAACACAAAGAGAAAGTATTAAAAGCAGCAAGAAAAGAGTAGACATTATTCTACCAGGACAAGCCTAATCGAGCAACTGCAGATTTCTTAATGCAAACTTTAAACACCAGGAGACCCTAACAAAATCTTTAAAATTAAAAAAGTCAACCCAGAATGTTGCAACCAGCACAACTATTCCTGAAAACTGAAGAAGTAACAATTTTTCACAACAAAGAACCCTAAAGAAACTAGACCAGAATTGCAGAAAATGAGAGAATAAACAGACAGAAAAGCAGCACCAGAGAACTCAAAGGAAAGAAAACACGGAAAGAGAAAGTGTAACAATAAGAAAAATTAAAAACCCAAACACCAGAAAAGTAAACAACTGGCAGGATTTGGCAAAAATGTTACAATAATTACTCTCAATGCTAATGGTCTTAATTCCGTAATTAAAAGACACAAACTGGCAAAGTAGATCAAAAAAAATTTGTTGCTTGCAAGAGACTCACTTTACCCATACAGAAACACTCATACTGGAGGTAAAAGGGTAGAAACTAACCCTCCATGCTACTAGAGACTGGAAGCAAGCAAGTGAAGCTACACCATTCTCAGACACAGCACATTTTATACCAAAATAGTAGCAACAAAAATGGACACTATAAAATTGCAAAAGGAACAATCCAACAGAAAGATCTCACCATTATAAACATACATGCACCAAATGTTCATGCACCCAATTATACAAACCAAAAACTACTGAAAATGAAAGATCAAAAAGACCTCAATATAATCATACCAGGCAACTTCAATACTCCACCTCTCACAAACAGCCAAACCAAAAAAATCAACAAATCATACCTAGAACAAATGAATTGAACAGACACCTACAGAGTATTCTACCCACCATCAACAGAGCATCCGTTTTACTCAGTAACACATGGGATTTTTAACAAAATAATTCATGTCCTTGGCCATAAGAGAAGCTTAAACAAATACAAAAGAATTGAAATAATTCCCTGTATGTTTTCAAATCATAGTAGAATGAAATAAACAGCAAATAAACAGCAAAAGAAACTAGAGACTATATAAGTACATGGAGATTAAATAATATGTTACGGAACAGCAATAGGTCACAGAAGAAACTAGGGAAGAAATAAAAAACTTCTAAATAACAATGGAAGCACATCATCTCAGACTCCATGTGACATACTGAAAGTAGTAAGAAGAGGGAAATTGATGGCTAAGAACGCACCTTTTTAAACAAAAACAGAGCAATCCCTACAGAAACAAGAACAATCTAAATACAGAAGCAGTAGAAGTTAAGAAATGATGAGAATCAGAGCAGAAATTAATAAAATTGAAATTAAAATTTTAATGAATCAAAGAGTCGATACTTTAAAAAGATAAATGAAACTGATAAATCCTTAGCCAAAATCAGGAACAGAAAAAATTCACACCGATGTAATTATAAATGCAAAAAGGTGAAATCATTACAATGTTGAAATGACGCGAACTATAAGAAATTATTTTGAAAACTTACATTCCATGTTGCCATGCTTACCTCTGCAGTTTTTTTTTGTTTTTGTTTTTTTTTTTTTGGCACAGTCTCTGTAGTAGGGGCTGATCCTGAATTTACTATATAGCCAGATTGGCCTGAACTTTTCCTTGTCCAGCTTATTTTACTTAACATTATTATTTTTTTTTCTGTGTTGTGGAGTGTCAATATTTCATTTCTTTTTGCTGCTTTGTGTTATTCCATTGTATGGTTATACCACACTTTCTTTAATCATTCACCTTTGAATGGACATTTGGGTTGTATTCAGGTTGTGGCTAGTGTAAGCAAACTTTCTGGAACACCATGTATGTTTTTGTATGGAGGCTATATTTCATTGTCCCTTTTCTTAGAGTAAAATGAGTGGATCTTATGGATTAAACTATTTCAAATGTTTCAGCATGTGAGAAGTTTTGTATCTGTGTATTCTTGAGGAAAACTTTAATTTTTCTTACTGGCTGTGCTGGTAGTCAAACTTGGAGAGTTGTACATGCTACTAGGTAGTTGCCTTACCACTGAGTTACAGTACCTCAGCTTTGAAGAAAGCTTTTATGCATAGAAAAGATTGTTGAGGGCTGGAGGAATGGCTCAGTGTTTAAATGAGCAAGCTCTAAGTACCTGAGTTTGATTCCCCAGCACCACATAAACAGGGTGTGGTGGCGCACAGCCTGCAATCCCAGCACTCGGGAGCCTGGGACAAGAGGATTGCTATGAGTCCATGTCCAGCCTGGGCTACAGAGTGAGACACTGTCTCAAAAGAAAAGAAGATTGTTGAGCTCATACTCCTAGTTATTTGGGAGGCTGAGGAGGTGGGATTGCTAATTGAAGGCCAGCCAAGCAGTTTAGTGACACCATGTCTTAAAAGTGAAAAGGGAATGTATTTTAGTAGCAGAGCACTTGCCACTCATTGGTGGGGTCCTGGGATTAATCCCCAGAACTGTTTATAAAAATAAAGCTCTTCAAGGTCTTGATAGGCTGCTGTTGAATTCATAATTGCTAGCCCAGCCTGCCCTCAGACTCACAGTCCTCCTGCCTTGGCCCCCTGAATACTGGGATGGCAGGTGTGTGTCACTGTGCTTGACTATTTTTTCTTAAATATTTATTATACTTACAAATCTTACTCTATAAAATTTAGAAAATTGACTTCTGTTTTCTAGGCAGAGATATTTTTAAAAAGTACTTCAGGTGAAGCCATTATGCAGATGATATCTTCCCCCCCAATAATTGTTTTTATTAGTACATGTTTATGATACTATAGAATTTGCGTTTCTCAGAATCTCCCAGGTACTGACGCTCTTGACTGGGGGACTACTCGTTGGCTTCAGTTGTAGTGTAGAAAGAAGCGATATCTGAAGCTAGTCGTGAGCATGCAAAGTTTAGAAAATAAGGGGGAGTAACCAGTAAATGAGCCTATAAATTAGTAGCTGGGAGGCAGTAGAAACATGAGAAGAGTGGTGGGTCATACTGGCCAACTGAAAGTAGTTTTTTAGAAAAGAAAGGAGTAATAAATTCAATTAAATGTACATTGAAATACTGAAAAGACTACAGTTGATTACCAGGTATGGTACAGTGGTTGATTTTGTTTTTGGTTGTTGATTTTTAAATGTACTTTATGTATAAATTTGACAAAATGTAAAAAAGTGATACTGTTGCATCAATTTCAAGAATTTAAAGAAAAGTGTGGATTTCATTCAGTTGCATAACTTGCTGGTGTGTCTCTTGGGTGGTATGATGCTTAGTAAATAGGAGTGAGGGGCTGGGATTCAGAGAAACTAGAGAGAGGCAAGGTGGTTTTCAGTCAGATTTGTGTAGACTTGAGTTGGCTCCAAACTGCTGGGGAAAGTGGAATGTTTCAGCTGTGAAATGTTAACTGATAAAGCAAAGATAGAACAAAGCCAACATGTGTAGCTCCTGCCTGTAGAATGCCCCATATCCAGTTTACTCAGGAATTTCTCAATCTTTTATTAACTTGGTCCCAAAGAAGAAATTCAAGTCCTAGATAAGAAAATCTTCAATTTGCCCTTTCTTGTAGTGTGGAGATGAAGTGGAACAAACAGTTCCTCTTCTGTTTCTACTTTGCTTTGAAAGAGACCCCATCTACCTAAACAGAACTAAACTCCACCATAATCCTGCTGAGCATATGGCCTTGTATTAGAGTACACAAGCACAGGCCACTCTAGGAGTAAGAGCCTAACATCATGGATGTATGTAGAAAGTACCTGAATAAGTATTGTCACAGTTGCCTAAGTACGACATGCAGACAACTTACTGCACAGTGAAGTGTGGAAAGGGGACAAGATGATTAGGCTTCGCTATCTGTGGGTTATAATTTCCCACAATACCTCCTTTTTGTCTCTTGATGGAAAATTCCCACCCAGTTTATTGTGATGATCCCTGCCTTCCTATAGATTGGTCATTAATGATCCAGAGTTTATATTCGTGTTGTTGTGCAATGTTAAGAACTGTTTAGGTAAAGACCAAAACCTGATTGATGTGAGCTTATGAAAAAGTGGGAGCATTGTGGAAAGTGACAGTGGACAGATATTTGAGTCCTGTTTTGAAAATAAAACTGAAATGGGCAGCAGCTGGAAAGGAATGTAGACTTAGGGAAATGGTGTTTCTTTGCTTTAAAGAGAAGAATTATACAAGGCACTGAGTTTGATTGCCCAACACCACATAAAGCTGAGCATGGTAGCATACACCTATAATCCCAGCATTCAGGAGGCTGAGGCAGGAGGATTGCTGTGAGTCCAAGGCTAGCTTGGGCTCCATAGTGAGTACAGAACGAAGTTGGCTACAGAGGGAGGAAAAAAAAACCCTCTTCTAAATATTTCAGAAAGAAAGGAAAGATAATAGATTTTGCAGTAAAAAACCCTTCTAAATATTCCAGCGTAGATTCTTGAAATGGATAGCATTCTGTAAGCACACTTAGGTGAATGACAAGAAGATGATGTTGACCTTGGAGGGTACATTTTATTGCTGTAGGGTGGGTACCTCGGACCAGCAGTTTTTAAATTGCATTCCTAGCCACACCTCGGAAGTCAGTACCTCAACTTTATGTAGAAATTAGGGCTTTTCCTTACATCGAGACTTTTTGTAGGGTGCTGCCTTTGCTGAGGTTCTTGATCTCTTGGCTTAAGAAGCTGCAAAAACAACTAGTTGACTTATAGTACGTGTGCTGTGTACAGTCTGCTCATTTCAATATGCAGTTTACTGACTTCTAGTTTCTTCAGAGAAGTGTGCAGCTGTCACCAGTCTAATTTTAGAATATTTTTGTTGGCCCAAAAAGAAACTTTTAACTCTTACTGACTATACCCATTCCATTCATTCTTCAGCACAGAACTTAGGTGGCATAGACCCATTTATTTTTCTCTTTGGTTTTGTCCACGAGACATTTTATGTAAATTGGATTATACAATATATGGTGTTTTGTGACTGACTGACTTCTTTCAGTTGGTGTGTCTTGGAGGTTTACAGCATTTCTCAGGTCCTTGTTTTTTTTTTTTTTTTTTGTCACTGCTGCTGCCTTGACCTTGCTTGTGGTGACATACAGTCTGTGACTGGGTTTTTTAAATTTTTTTTTTAAATCCCAGCTCTTTATATTTTTAGACAAGTTCTTGCTAAGTTACCTAGGCTAGCCTCAAACTTTTGATCTCCTGCCTTAACCTTCTCAGTATTTGGGATACAGATGTGCACCATGCTGGACTTCTTCATTCTTCTTAATGGGTAAATAACATTTCATTTTATAGATGTATGCCACATTTGATTTATCTGTTCATCGACTGATGGATATTTGGCATGCTCCCGTTTTTCTGGCTGTTAGGAATAGTGCTTCTGTGAACAGTCACAAAGAAGTGTTTGTGTGGACGTATCTTTTCCTCTGTCCTGGACATATGCCTGATTAGTTCGTTCCAGTGCGTACTTCAGAATAACGTTTTTGTCATCTGGGGATAGGGACATAGAGCTCTTGCTGAGTTCTGTTCCCCAGCACCACATAAAAAATTAGCTGCAGGTGGTGGTACGGTGAGGGTATAGCTCAGTGGTTAAAGTGCTTGCCTCGCATACCCGGGGCCCAGGGTTCTACTCCCTAGCATCACATGAAAGTTAGCTGGGCATGATGACACCTGCTTGTGATCCTAGCACTTGGGAGGCTGAGGCAGGAGGATTACCACAAGTTTGAGGCCAGCCTGGGTTACATAATGAGTTTAGGACAAGCCTGGACTACAAAGCAAGATTGTCTCAAACAAAACAAACAAAACAAAAGCTGGGCATGGAGGTGAACACCTGATTCCCAGCACTCAGAAGCGAAAGCAGGAGGATTGCAGTGAGCTGGAAGCTTGTCTGGACTACATTGTAAACAAGATGAGCCTAGATTGCACAATAAAGCTCAGTCTCAAAAATAAAAAAATAAACCTGTTATCTCTAGGTTTTTGTTTTTAAAACTCTTTAAAATATGTTATCAGGAATGTTACAGCTGTGTGCTAGTCTTTTGTTTGTTTTGTTTCATTCTGTTTTTGTGGTACTGAACCCAAGACGTTTGCATTGAGCAATATTCTCAGCCTTTACTTTTTTTTTTTTTTCCCTTAGTGGTACTGGGAATCCAGCCCAGGGCCTTCACATTGAACTACATTCTCAGCCCATTTTTTATTTTTATTATTGAGACAGAGTCTCACTCCATACCACCGGGTTGTCCTTGAACTCACTATGGAGCCCAGGCTGGCCTTGGACTCACTGCCTCCTCCTGAGTGCTGGGATTACAGGTGTGCACCACCATGCCTGGCTTTTTATGTGGTGCTGGGGAATCTCAGGGCCTTGCTATATGCAAGGCAAGCACTTCAATTGCTGTACTGCTCCTCCAGCCTCTTTGATTTTTGATTTTGAGACAGGGTCTCATGAAGTCAGTAAATTGCACAGGCTGGGCTCAAACTTGTGACTCTCCTGCTTCAGCCTCCTGGAGTACTGAGATTATAAATCTGTGACACCAGTTCTAGCTTTTAATTTTATTTTGAGTCAGAGCCTTGTTAAATTGCCCAGGCTAGTACCTTCAGCCATCTGATCTTTGACAGGGGGCCAAAAACAGATGCTGGCATAAGGATAGCTTCTTTAACAAATAGAGCTGGGGATACTGGCTAGTCGCTTGCAGAGGAATGAAACTAGACACACTTTTCATCGTGTTCCTAAATCAAATCAGAATGGACCAAAGACCTAGACATTAAAATGGATACACTGAACTTGGTGCAAGAAAAAATAGGCAAAACCCTTGAAGGCATAGGCAAGGACTTTCTGAATATGACACCCAAAACGAGATAACGCCAAGAATCAGCACGCTTTAAATGAAATTTAAAAGCTTCTGCATAGCAAAGGAAACATCTGAGTAAAGAAGTTACCTATGGAAAAAATCTTTGCCAGCTACTCCTCAGACAGAGGACTATTACCAAAAATATACAATGAACTGGAAATAGGCCCTCCAAAATAAAAGATCCAGTCAAAAGATTAGACTCTGAAATGAATAAACAGTTCTCAGAAGAAGTCCAAATAGCCAATCAATATAAGAAAAAATTGTTAGCATCTTTAAAGCCATTAGAGAAATGCAAATCAATACTACACTGAGGGACTAGAGGAATAGCTCAGCGGTTAAAGCACCTGCTTGGCAAGCGCTAAGTCAAGTGCTAAGTACCCAGGTTCTATTCCCCAGCACCACGTAAGCTGGGCGGGGTGGCGCATGCCTGTAATCCCAGCACTTGGAAGGCTGAGGCAGGAGGATTGCCCTGAGTCCAAGGCCAGCCTGGGCTCCATAGTGAGTTCAGGACCAGCCTGGACTACAGAGTGGAAACCCTGTCTCCAAAAAAAAAAAAAGAAAGAAAGAAGGAAAGACAAAAAATATACTACACTGAGATTGTATGTCACACCAGTAAGAATGGCTGGTATTAAGAACTTAGAAACAACAATTGCTGGTAAGGCTGTGGGGAAAAAGGAACTCGTCTACACTGCTGGTGGGATTGTAAACTGATACAACCACTATGGAAAGCAGTGTGGCGATTCCTCAAAAAACTCCAGATAGGTATTCCATTTGTCCCAGCTATACCTTTTCTGGGTACTTTCCCGAAAGAGTTGAAGTCATCATAGAAGAGTGATCTATGCATACCCATGTTTATAGCAGCTCAATTTACAATAGCTGAACCTTCTAAGAGGCCAGTATACCCAACCACAGATGAATGGATAAAGATGTGGTATATGTACACAATGGAATACTACTCTGCCATAAAAGACAAGCTCGAGATTGAAACTTAAGGAAAATGGATGGACCTTGTATGCTTAGTGAAATGAATCAGTCAGGTAAAGTTAAATATTGTATGGTTTCTCTAATATGAGAAAGACAAACCATAAAATAAGTAAAAGAGAGATAGAAGAAAGTAAGAAGACAGGCTTTGTGGAAAGGGAAAGGGGATGTGGGGAGTGTGAGAGGGAGGAAAAGGGAAAGGGATGTGATAATGTCAATTTAAAAAAACCTGCCCAGTGTAGACTCAGTTGTTAGCCTTTTCCTTCAGCTCTAGTGGGCTTTTTAAGTAGGTATCACCACCACCATACTCAGTATTGTGCTAGTCGTCTATTTTTTATTTTAATTCAGGACATGTATTGGCTCATGTAGAATTATGTAGCTTCATTGTAGCACACATTTGTCTCAGTCAAAAGATTGCTTAAGAATGTATAGCCCAGGGGCTGTAGGAATAGCACGGCAGTTAAAGCACTTGCTTAGCAAGAATAAGCCCCTGGGTTTGATTTCCCAGCACTACATAAGCTGAGTGTGGTGGCCTGTAATTCCAGCACTCCGGAGGCGGAGGGTGGAGGAGTGTGTCAGCTCAAGGCCAGCATGGGCTGCCTAGTGAGTTCAGGAGCAGACTGGGCTACAGAGTGAAGACCCTGCTTTAGAAAAAAAAATTATCTAGTCTACTGTTGTTTATGTGTATTCTTGTCATGGATTAGTAGCCATGTATCCTATAATGGATGGATATAAAAGATGTCAAACAATGATAATTTATAATTTCTATGTCTCCTGTGTAAAGAATGTAAATGATTAATAATAACTGAATACCAAGCTTACAAGAACTGTGTATCAAAATTCCCTCAACTTCCCCCCAAGTTTCTAAAGTACTTTTGGTATTTCCATAGGTCAAAGTCAATATTAAGGTAAAAGACTGTTCTTTCTACCCATGGTGTGCTGGTACTTGGCCTGTAATTCAGTACTTTTTGGAAGCTGAGGCAGGAGGATTACAAGTTGAAGTCCAGCCTGAGCGACTGAATGACTCCTGAGACAATATATGAAAATATATTAAAAAGTTCTGGGGAGGTAGCTCCATGTGAGGGCTCTGGGTATAGTCCTCCATACTGCTGAATTAAAAAAAAAATAGATAGATAGGATTGTTTTAAGTATTGTAGTCTTCTGTGTTGTAATTTCACTCCCCATAGTTTCAGTTATCTGTGGCCAACTGTGGTCTGAAAATAACAATCACTATATAGTAAGGATTTTTTTTTTTTTGAGACAGGGTCTCAATCTGTAGTCCAGACTAGTTCTGAACTTACTATATAGCCCAGGCTGGCCTTGAACTCACAGCAGTCCCCATGCCTCAATTTGTGAGTTCTAGGATACAAACATGTGCCCCCATGCCCAGCATTATATAGAAAGATATTTTGAAGGCAGTGCCATGGCCCATAATTTCTATTGCAATGTATTATTCTAATCGTCCATCTCATTTTTATTGCTGCTTGCCTAAGTTCGTCTCTCATTGCTGGGGCACAGGACCTGACACCCACAAGTGAAGGGAGGAAGAGTGTATTTTAGCTCACAGTTCAGAGGCCTCAGTCAGTCTATACATGGTTGGCCAGCAGTGGTGGATGGCAGAAGAGTTGGATCAGATGGCCTGGAGGAGGACAGCTACTCATCCTGTCATGGCTGGAAGCAGAGGAATGGGCTGAAACTGGGGCAGGGCCACATCCTTGGTGATCTGCCTGTCTTCTGGACACCACCCCTTAGCAGCACAGTTAATTCTCTGGTAACGTGTCCCCAAAACCCAGCCACCTTCCCGATACATGAGGTTGTTTCTGTAGTGTTACCCCATTTGTCTCACACAGGTGCATGAGACTTGTGGAGTACATTTCAGATCAAACTATAAAACTGCTTATTTCTTACTTGTACCTGTTTATGAGCAAAACTTTATTATAGGTGTTTCTATAAAAGTACTTTATAAAAGGAAAAAGAACAGAAAATACAGGTTTTAGTTCTGCATATAGTTTTGGTATCTTCTGGATTCTTGAAATATATCCCATCTTACTTATTTGGTGGTGTTGTCCACAATTTAAGGGAGGAAAGATTTTAAGCTCACAGTTTCAGAAGGTCTCAGTATTCATTGACAGCTGGCAGTCATGGAAACACATGGTGGAGGTCTAGTGTGCAGAAAAGCTTCTTCATCAAGCCAAGTGAGGGAGGAAGGAGCAAGTGGACAAAAGACCAGAGCTTTCCCAGGAAAAGCTGTAGCAATGTTTCTTTTTCTTTTTCCTTTCTCTCTCTTTCTTTCTTTCTTTCTCTTTCTCTTTCTCTTTTTCTTTTTCTTTTTTCTTTTTTCTTTTTCTTTTTTTTTGAGACTGGATCTCTTTCTATGCCAGGCCTGAACTCACTAGGGAGCTCAGGCTAGCCTTGGACTCGTGCATGGCAGTACTTCTTTCTCAACTTCCTGAGTGCTGGGATTGTAATAGGCAAACCCAGGTCCTTAGGGCTTGCTATGCAAGCACCTTACCTTCAGCCCCTCTAACAGTGTTTCTTCTTTCTTTTATTTACTTCAAGCTGCCAGTTGGGTCGCCCATACCAAGAGTGGGTGTTCTCTCATTTCCTGGCCACAAGTCCACCACACATACCTGAAAGTTCTGTTCTGGGAGTTTCCTAATCAACAAATTGACATAATCCTTCCAGGTCAAGCATCTTCTTTCAGCCAGGCCCCACCTGGCAACAGACATGGTTCCATACATATCCTACCAAATCCAAGTGCATGAGGCTTTTAGGGGACATTCCAGACCCAATCCATAACACCCCCCATAGATAGGTGAGGACTATTGTGCTTAACTAAATGAACAGGATTTCACTACACACTAAACTGAGCACAGAAAGGAAATAGTGCTTTAGAGGAACAAGCACAGCATTAACACTGAGAATGCAGATTCCCAGGAATTACACCAGAGTTTCCTTCTGCCTGGGTTGATGTCCAGGGATCAGCATAGCGGACATTTGTAGCGCTCTGAGGTTTGTATCCTGTAACTACAGCAGCGTGGGAGAAGGATTAACCTGATGCTGGGATAGAAAATGCCTGGAATCCTTTCAGATCTGAGACTTTTGTAACTAGAAAAAGACCAGGAATAGTACGCTTAGTCCTGGCTCCTTTGCACTTTGGCTGTAAGGACTATGAGAATTCATTTGGCTGGTGGTTTGGTTTGGTTTGGTTTTGAGACAGGATCTGCTCTGTGTAGTCTAGGCTGCTCCTGAAATCACTATGTAGCGTAGGCTGACCGCAAACTCAGCAGTTCTTTCCAAATGCTGGGATTATAGGCATTCACCACCAGGCCTGGTTTATGTGATGCTGAGGAATCCAACTCAGGGCCTTGTGCTTGCTAGGCAAGTACTCTCTAGTCACGCCAGCTCTGATTTTGTCTTATAAATTAATTATATGCAGGGTTAATTAGACAAGAAATGTATTTACCTATTTATTTCCAAATTTTAGTGTATTGTAGATAAAGTAAACAACTGCTGGTACTTTTTATCACTAAACTTCTTCCACCATTTAGAGCTGTTATTGGAGGAAAGGCAATGTCTTTATTCTTGGTGAGTAGTAATAATAATGATACTGGGGCTGGAGGAATAGTACAGAGATTAAAATGCTTGCTTAGCAAGCACACACCGTGAATTTGATTCTCCAGTACTACATAAGCCAGGTGTGTTGTTGCATACCAGTGATCCCAGCATTTGAGGGAGGCTGAGGCAGAAGGACCGCTATGAGTTCTAGGCCAGTCTGGGCTACATAGTGAGTTCAGGACCAGCATGGACTGCAAAGTGAGACTCTCTCTCTCTCTCTCTCTCTCTCTCTCTCTCTCTCTCTCTCTCACACACACACACACACACACACACACACACACACACAGACACACACACACACACACAGACACACACACAGAGTCAAGGTTGAAAAAAACAAAGATAAAATAAAAAAATTGAAAGTAGTGATATAATTGGAGTGACAGAGCTATAGGACCAACTTTTTTTTTTTTGAGACAGGGTCTTGCTCTGCAGTTCAGGGTGGTTCTAAACTTACTATGTAGCCCATGCTGGCCTCGAACTCACGGTGGCCCTGCCTTAGCCTCCAATCTGCTAGTATTCAGGGGTGAGCCACTGCACCTAGTTTATGTGGAGCTGGGAAATCAAACCCAGGGCCTTGCACATGCTAGGCAAGTGCTACAACTGCTGTGCTATTCTTCTAGCCTCTGGCACCAAATTTAAGAAGAAGAAGAATTAGAGATAAATAGTAACTTTCTGCATAGGAAAAACAGATGAAGATCAAAGAGTAGGTCAGTATCCTAAAGCTGAATATAAACCTGTAACCAATACAGATTTGAGTACTTTTTTCTCATGATGTATGAGATAAACGAGCATGTTTTAAGAGAGGGCAAAGGTTTGTTTTTAAAAGATCTTAAATCGGGCTTGAGGGATAGCACAGCAGTGAGAGTGCTTGCCGAGCAAGTGCAAGAATTTAATTTCCCCAGCACCACGTAAGCCAGGCGTGGTGGTGCATTCCTGTGATCCCAGTACTTGGAGACTGAGGCAGGAGATTGCTGTGGGTTCAAGGCTAATCTAGGCTCCATAGCGAATTCAGTACCAGCCTGTACTACAGAGCAAAACGCTGTCTCCAAAAAAATGTATCAAATATTAAAAAATACGGGAAAAATTTAAAGACTTAAAAGTTTAAAGAGGGGGAAAAGGCTATTACTTTGACCCACAAGCACAGAATGCCTGTCATGATCTGAGCTTGGTACCAGTGTTTCAGAGATGAAGCTCCTCTGGGAGCTTACAAGCATGCATCCAACTGCCTTATGATATGAATGAATGACTTATTTCTCAGAACCACATAAAATTCAGTATCTTACTCCTTTTTACTTGTGTAATATTTTATAACAGAAACAAGGTCACTTACAAAGGCAAGAGGCTGGGGAGACGCACATTACATTTGAAGAATCACTGGTATCTCAATATAGCAACATCATAGAGTTCATAGGAAAATTGCAAGAGAGAAATCTGGAAAGTAGTCTATGTTCTTCCAGGTAATTAAATAATTTTCAGAAGGAGAATGACATGATCTCATGCTTTCTGTTTACTTGCTTTGAGGAAAGATAAGGTTGGGCTAGGGGTGTAGCCCAGTGGTGAAGTGATAGCCTAGAATGACAAGGCCTCGGGTTCAGTACTCCAAAGATAGGGACAGAGGAGGCAGAGGAGGTAACCTGCTTAATGGAGTGGAAATAACTTGGGTAGACAGTAGAAATTACGACTTCAAGTTATAGACATAGAGTTTGAGGTACTACTGCTTTATTCAAGCAGATGCACCTAGTAGATCAGTGAATATGCTGACCCAGAGTATAAGTAAGTCTTGGGATACAATAACAATAGAAATATTTGCTATTATTGTTTGGGAAGCCATAGGCTTAATGTGAAAATGTCCTGTGGGCCTGTTTGCCTAAAAAGAGAAGAGGTTAAGGACAGAGAGGTGAAGTGATTGTGACATTTAAGGAGATGGAAGAAGAAATGCTAAGCTTAGAGGAAGCGAAGCCAGCACAGGTACAGGCGATGGAGTCCAGCTTGGTGGTGTGTGCCCGTCATCCTACCTGCCTGGGAGGCTGAGGCTGGAGGATCCAAGTTTGATGCCACTCTTGGCAGCTTAGCAAGGCATTGTTTCAAACAAAATCAGATTTACAAAGCTGGAGATACAGATGAGTGGAAAAGTGCTGCTGGGATCGGTCTGCATTAGCAGGGAGGAGAGAAGACTTCTCAGTTGGTATTACTATAGAAGATAGGTGGGTTGAGAATGTGAATCTTTGCCATTGAGGTCGTGGTCCCAGAGAGGGTTTGTGTTGTTGTCCCATTTGTCTTTCATGGATGCGCTCCAGGATTCCTAGTGAGTGCCTGATACCTCAGATAGTTTTGAACCATCTATATCTGAACGGCTTTTTTCCCTGTAAATACATACCCATGACAAAGTTTATTTTGTAAATTAGATACAATATTAATGACAATAATAAGGTAGAACAGTTACAACAAAATACTGTAGTAAAAGTTACATGAGGATAGCTTCTCTCAAATTTAAGAAATGTTCCATATAATATTGTGAACTGTGATTGACAAGTCACTACTGTAGTGTCATATGAAGACTGAAAAATGTTTTTTGGTTTTCATTCTGCTGTATCAGATAGTGAGCAAAAAGATTTGGAAAGAAATAGAAGTAAAAGATAAGAGATAGCAGAGCAGCTAGACAAGGAGAAAAGGAAATAAGTAGAAGTTATGAAGGAAGAATTTTTTTCTTCAAAATAAATATATTTTTATGCCTGTTAAAGGAATATTGTGTCTTTACAATACAGTCATGTGCGGAGGGATGTGGAAATCCCACAGTATTTACAACATGTAAAAATGTGATTGTGCTGGGTGTGGTGGCACATGCATGTAATAATCCTAGCCACTTTAGAGACTGTCAGGAGAATAACAAATTCAAGGCCAGGGGGATGGGGGCATAGCTCAGTGATTAGATACTCAAACCCAGGCCCCTGGATTTAACTCCCCACCACATAAAAAATCAGTGGGGTGGCCTAGAGGAATAGCTCAGCAGGTAAACTGCTTGCTAGTACCCGAGTTCGTTTCCCCAGCACCACTAGAAGCTGAGTGTAGTGATGCACGCCTGTAATCCTAGCACTCAGGCTGAGGCATGAGGATTGCTATGAGTTTGAGGCCAGTCGAGGCTACATAGTGATCTCAGAACCATTCTGGACTTCAGAGTGAGACCATGTCTCAAAAATAAAAAATTAAAAAAATTAATGGGGCATTGTGGTGCACACCTGTATTCCCCACACTCAGGAGGCTGAGGCAGGAGGATTGCCATGAGTTCAAGCCAGTGTGACTATATGGTGAATACAGGACCAGCCTAGAATATATAGAGCAAAACCTTGCCTCAAACACACAAAAACAAACAGACAAAAATTGACATCTCAGCAGGGGAATTAAGTGAGACCATGTCTCAAGATAAAAAGGGTTGGGTACATAGTTCAGTGCTATCCAAATATACATGAGGCTCTGCATTCAATACCCATGACTGTACAAAACAAAAAATGATTGTTTAAACTTACTAATTAAAAAATTAATTAGAAAATCTAAAGTTATAATAAGTATTTTTGTAGTGTATGATAATGTTATGAAAAGATTATACAGAAGAAAGGAAGCCTCTATAGAGTGAATCATTCTACTGACAATTCTCTGATGGAAAATTTCTCTCCTTCATTGAGTAAGATATAATGGGCATGGTATGGAATTAATGTGAGGCAAAACTATAATAGAATCTGAGATTTCAAAATACTATACCATCAGGATATTTGCAGATGATTCATAAATATTCTAAAAACAATTTACAACTTAACAGTATATTTTAAGACAGGAGTTACTGTATTTGATTCATCCAGTAATCCTGAAGGACTATTGAACTTGGAGTCTGAAGATAAAGCCAGAAAAAAAATCTCAGGAAAATTCATAGTAGTCGGAAATAAAGGGAGCAAAAGAGATTTAAATTTTTAAAAATGAACAATGGAGGCACTAAAAATAAAATTGAGTATTCTAGAAAGAGGGAGACTATCTTGTAGCTTTAGAAGTATGAAAATATTTTGGAGTATAGCACTTGCCTAGTATGTGTGAGACTGTTTGGTTTCTAAAAATCTTTATCCATAGAATGTTTTTTTCTTGACCGTCCTGGAAGGTCTTTTTCTTTCTTACTGGGCAGTTTTCTGATACTGGAAGAAAATTAAGATTATTGGATAATAAGATAAAGGAAGTTAGAAATTTTCAACAAGTATTAATTGAAATTCTGCCTTGTGCCATTTTACATATTCTTTAATATTGAGCTAAGAATCTTAAATGGTTATTTTATAGTTATTATTTAAACAATAAGGTGTAGCATGTGCATATTGTCTTTGTATGTATGTATGTATGTATGTATGTATGTATGTATTTTTGAGACAGGGTCTTGCTCTACATAGCTCAGTCTGGTCCTGAACTCATTAGAGCCCGGGCTGGCCTTGGACTCACAGCAGTCCCCCTGCCTCAACCTCCCCAGTGCTGGGATTACAGTCGTGCGCCACCACGCCTGGCTTATGTGGTGCTGGGGAATCAAACTCTGGTACTTAGCACTGACCTAGGCACTTAGCACTTTAAACACTGAGCCATTCCTCCAGCCTTAGTATTTAGATGCACAAATGATTTTCTTTTTTGAGACAGGGTCACTGTGTAGTCCAGGCTTCTCCTGAACTCACTTTGTGGCCCAGGCTGGCCTCAAACTCATGGCAATCCTGCCTCAGCCTCTGAAATGCTGGGATTACAGGAGTGCACCATAACACCCAACTTAATTTCTTGTTATTAAACTGGTTCTAGTTTCAGTTTTTGAGTTCTTTTGGATAGTTCTATTTTTTTTAAGTTGTGTTTATAAGGACTGATAGTTTAAGTTTCATTCTTTCTTGAGGAGTTCAAGGGACAAGGAGAAAATTTACTTAAAAAATAATTACCTAATAGGTCTCTTGGGCCTTTTAATAACAGTTACATGTAATAATGAGATCTTAGTGATTTTATTTTTCCTGTTGCTGTTTCATCAAAGATTAGAGACTGAAATAATATAAAAACAGAACAGTGATGTGTTTTTCTAGAAATAATTCATTGTATCATTTTCAACAAGTGTATACAAAAGCTTAGGACTGCCATTTTTGTAGTCTTTATTCTTCCATCATGTAACTTTAATAGAACACAGTTGAGAATTCAGAATTTTCCGTTATTTGCCAATAGTGACTTAAGAAAACTGATGAAGTTTGACACTTCCTAGATGAATCAGGAGGTGACTGTGAGAAGATGAAGGGTAGCACCCAAGGTTGTGATAGTGCTGGGTCAGTGTGACATAGGGAGCTTCAGGCGGCAAGTTTTCAAATGATAGTGTCATACATCAGTTTTTCCAGAACTCAAGAGTTAACAAGTGAATAATATATTTCCAAGGATAAAAATAAAATATTACGTCTCACATAAAGTAGTCATTCAACAGAAAGTTTTAATTTTTTTTTTTTTTTTTGGTGGTACACGAGACTGATGGAATTGAATACAGGGCTTTGTACATGCTCTGCAGGTCCTTTACCACTGAGCTACAGCCCTAGTCATTTTTTTCCTTTCCTTTTCCCTAGTTACCCTCCCTCCTCTATGTATGTATGTATGTATGTATGTATGTATGTAAGTATGTATGTATGTGTGTATGTATGTGGCTTTTATTGGCCCACGAGGCTAATTGTGTAGAGTAGAGGGTTAGGAATGGGTAGCTGCAGTATAAGGCTGGTAATGTTTCAAGAACAGAAAGGATTTTTTAATGGATTGTTTCACAGCAAGAATCTGGATCACCTTGTTTCTCTTCGGAGTCAGGACTGTATTATTTCATCTTCTATATTTAGCACAAAAATTTACTTGGCGTAGTTATTTTTTCCCACTATTTTTGTTAATATACAAATGTAATACATAGTATTAACAATGAATTTGGGTGTTTCGTACATCTATGTATCACATCGACTTCACAATCCCTTCCCATCTTCTCCCCTCCTACCCCCTCCCTGTCCCTTCCCCTGGCTCCGGCTATCACTTCATATGGTTCCAAAGAATGTCTGTGTTCTGGGTTTTCCAAGTCCATGAAACCATATGGTGTTTAACATATTAATCTTCTGCGCCTAAGTCATTTCACTCAAGTCACCACTCTAGCCCAGCTTCCTATTCCTCTAATGGGTTTGCAGTGGTCAAATCTTGATATCTCCTCTCTGAATCCAACCAATCCCTTCATTGGGATATTCACCAAAAGTTTTTTTTTTCCATATTTTCCTACATCTTTGTTGCTAATGTTAAAGCTGGCCTTATCCACCAGTTCACACTAGAAAATAATTATAAGCATGTAGTTCAAAAAGATAGTTAATTTGGGAAAGAAGAAAAAATAATAAATAAATAAAATTCCATTGCCTTATCTGAATACTGGAAGGTGCATATTTGTACATTCACAAGGTTATGTTTACATCCATCAGTTTCCTTAGGATAAACTTTAATTAGTGACCTAATAAGTGAATTGCTACAACAAAACAAAGTTAAAACTATATCACATTGCTACATTAAATGAACTTAAATCTATACCACATAAATATACTTAAAAGTGACAGACATGTAGGGAAATCTAGTTATTTCTTAATTTCCTAACTTTCATATCTTATTTACTCCTATTTCACTGATTACTAACCTACTTTTTTCTCAGCTCCTTCTCCTCTAGCTGTTTTCACTTTTTCTCTGGGGTCATTGGTGTCACTGGTCTCCCTTTTCACTGTCCAAGTTTCCTTTAAGTATTTTCTGCAATACTGGCTCAGTGGCGACAAATTCCTTTAAGCTGTCTCTGTCATGGAAAGGTTTAAGTTCTCCCTTTAAGTTAAAAGATAATTTTGCTAGATATAGTAGTCTTGGCTGGCATCTATGGTTTTTTAGTGCTTGGGTGTTATTGCTCCACGATTTCCTTGCTTTTAGAGTTTGGATTGAAAAATCTGCTGTTATCCTGATGGGTTTATCTTTGTAGGTCACCTTCTGTTTTTCTCTTACCACTTTTAGTATTTTCTCTTTGTGTTGGGTTTCTAGAATTTTAATTATGATGTGTCATGATGAGGGTCTCTTCTGATTGAAGTTGTTTGGTGTTCTATATGCCTTCTTAGATTTGGGAAATTTTCTTCCATTATTTCATTAAACATGTCCTTTAAGCCTTTTGTTTTGTCCTCAGTCTTCTCCTGGATTCCCATAATTCTGAGGTTATTTCTCCTTGAATAATCTATCAGGCGTTGTAATGACTCGCTTTCTTTCTTTACTTTGTATTCTTCATGGCCTGTATGTTGCAGCTTAGTCACTTTATTTTCTAGGTCTGACATTCTATTCTGAAGTTGTTTAAAGTGGTTGCTTATTATTACCTGTGTGTTTTTCATTTCCTGAATATCTGCATTGAATTTTTCTATATCTCTGTTGTGTTCTTCTCTAATTTCTTCTTTTTGTCTTCATTATCTTCTGGTCTATTTCTTCTCTGGCCTCCTCTAGTTGCTTTTCAAGGCTTGCTTTTTGCTTAGCTATGTATTGGTGTAGCTCTTCTGCTGTCTGTTTAATTTCCTGCTTTAATTCCCGTTTTAATACACTGAATTTCTGGGCCCAGAAGTTGGCATCATTTTTGCCATATTCATCTTTATTTACCCTGACTTCATCTCCTGGGGTTTCAGGTCTTTTTGTAGGAGATGTGTGCCTGCGCTTCCCCAGTTCTTCTTTGGTCTCCTCTAACTGCCTTTCAAGGCTTGCTTTATGCTTAGCTAAGTGTTCTTGTAGTTCTCGCGCTGTCTGATTTATTTCCTTCTTTGCTTCCCGGTTTAACTCCTCCTTTAATTCCTGTTTTAATTCACTGACTATCTGGGCCCAGAGGTTACCATCATTTTTGTCCTTTTCTTTGGGTTCTGCAATTTCAGCACCCCTTGCACCCTCGCCTGGGGAATCAGATCTTTTTGTGTAAGATTTGTTACCACGTTTCCCCATGGTACTGCTACCTCTGACTGTCTCTGGTGCGCAGGAAAAGAGAATGGCTCCTGCTGACGTCACTGCCTGCTACGGCTGTTGAGTCCCGTTTCTGATCGGGGATTCCGGGATCTTTTCTAGAGGGAGCACACACTGCGTTTGTAGTACAAACACCTGCGGATTGGTGCTTCTGAGGCCGCCTGCAGCCAATGATTCCCACTAGTCCAGGTCCGCTCTTAACCTCGGGCTGAGGTCTGGCCTCTGGACCTTGTTTGTGATCTGTGGGTGCTGGCAGAAGGGGGCCGCGCTGAGTCAGCTGCTTCTGACCTGCCCACAGCCTCTTCTTCCATTGTTGTGTGCTCCGTCCTCTCCAGCTTCATTCAGTGAGATGTTCAGGTCCCCGCGAGTGTTCCTCTGTCCGCCGCTGCCAACCATTTGCTGCCAGCCGTGGCAGCTTACTGGACTGTGGCGATTTTTTTTTTTCCTCTGCGATTTTGATGATCCTTAAGAGTTTCTGGCCTCCTGCTGGTTGCCTTTCAGTTTCTGGGGGTGCCTCTCTTTTCTAGCTACACCGAACACGCTTTTTCTAACTATCTTCTTGACTTTTTAAGAGAGTTGATGAGGAGACTTTGTGCAGTGCTGTTACTCAGCCGCCATCTTGACCAGAAGCCGGCATAGTTCTTAAGTAGACACTATAGATAGAAATGGAAGTGATGAGTAATATTTTTGTTTTGTCCTTTTATCTTTCTTTCCTTCCTCTCTTTCTTTGTTTCTTTGTTTTTTCTTTGAGACAAGGTCTTGCACTATAGTCCAGGTTGGTCCTGAACTCACTGGTGTAGCCCAGACTGGCCTTGGACTCAGGGCAGTCCACCTTCCTAAGCCTTCCCAGTGTGGATTACAGGCGTGCACTACCACGCCCAGCTCTATGCGGTGCTGGGGAATTGAACTCAGGACATAACCACTGTGCCATTCCTCCAGTCCTTATTTTCATTTAATTTGTGTAGCACATGTGCTTCTTCTTCCCATGCCCACAAGTTCCTCCCTCCACTTCCCATGACCAGTAATTTTTTTTTTTTTTGAGATGATGTCTCTTCAGTAGTCCAGTTTGCTTCTGAGCTCACTATGTAGCCCAAACTGGCCTTGAACTCACAGCAATCCCCCTGCCTAAGCCTCCTGAGTACTAGGATTACAGGTGTGCACTACCAGTCCCATCTTATGTGGTCCTGGGGAATTAAACTTGGGTACTTAGCGCTTAACTAGCAAGCACTTGAACCACTGAGCTGTTCCTCCAGCTTAATCAGTAATTTTGGAGCAAAAATGGCTATCCTGTCTTCAGGAGGTACAAGCTGTCAAAAGTTTTCAAAAGTAAAACTTATGAAAATACAAAAGAAAATTTAAAAAAAATCTATTGCAGATGAATATGAAACCCTAAGCCAGCATTTACAAGAGGATAGGTTCCATTTTGTTACATGACAGCTGATGAGGAGTTAGTTAAATTTGGGGAAAAAAAAAACCTAGAAAGCTTTTTAGAGCTTCAGATGTATCTCAGAGTACTACATGCTGAGTATTCAGGAGAACCTGGGTCCATGCCCTCAGCATTATGAGACAGACAAAAAAAAAAAAAAAGCTCTGGCCACTTCAGGACTCTGTAGTTCCTCATCTAAATCTAGAGGTTATCCATCTATAGATGAAAACAGCAGTGGATCCATTTTCAAGGGAATATAATTGCCTTTATCTCAAACATGCACAGACTTTTTCCCTTGTCATTATTCCCTAGCCAATGCAGCACAACAACTCTTTGCATAACATTTATTAGGAATTATAAGTAATCTAGAGGTGATTTAGAGCATATAGGGAAGTACATAGATGATATGCAAGTGCTATGCCATTTATGCAAGAGTTGAGTTACTTGTGGATTTTGATAGCCTTCAGATGTGTGTGTACGTGTGTGTCAGAACCAAACCCTTTATATACTGAGAATGAGCAGCATGCCTTTAAAGCAAAGTTACTATGGAATTAAATAATGGGGTTTACTGTGTTTTAAAGCTTTAGTGAAACATAATGAATGAAGCTCTTTCACTGTTTGCTTATTGTTTTTCTTTTGTAAATCACTTATAAAGTGGCATAAAATATAAAAGAAAACTTTCAAGATCTCTGTTGATGGCTACTTTTCTTAATGTAGTGATAGTGAAAGAACAAAAGTTTGGGTACTTTGGGCCAAGATGGCAACCAAGTAACAGAGCTGCACAATGTCTCCTCCTGGAACCATCTGAAAAGTTTAGAATATAGTCAAAAACCATCTGTTTGTTGTAGCTGGGAGAGGAATGAATATCCAAATAACTAAAAGGAGGCCAAGAGAAGATCAGAAATCATGGAGGAACATTGAAAGTGGGGGAAAAAAAACAGCAGCTCAGAAAGCTGCCCAGGCTGACTGCAAATAGCTGGGAGCTGCCAGCATCCACAGACAGATGAAAGTCAGCTTGGAGTCCTGAACCTCTGACTAAGCTAGAAGAGGAAGGAATGCTCCAACAACTGAAAGAAGGCCATAGAAAATCAGAAATCCTGAAGACATATTGGAAGTGGGGTAAAATAGCAGATGACTCAGCGCGGCTCTGAGCTGCTGACATCTAGAGACAGGGAAGCGTGGAGACCAGAACCTCAGACTGAGGTAAGCGCGAATCCAGGAGAAGTGGGAATTGATAGCAGCTGGTAGCCCCAGCCTCTAAAGACAAGCCTGTGGGTAGTGCATACTACAAACACTGCGAGCTTCCCCTAGAAAAGGTTTCCTGAACCGTAGACCAGAAGCAGTACTCATCAGCCATAACAGGCAATGATGTAAGCAAGAGCCATTTAAATAAAAAAGATCCTGACTAAACTGACTAGAGTAAAAGCTTAGAAGTGCATCACATTTTTTGGGGTTACTCTTAAACAGTGCCTAGGAAAAAGCTGGCACACGTGACAGTTGTGGAGAGGAGAAAAGGGCCGCAGGCCTCCTGAATGGCTGGGTGTAGTGGGAGCACCTGAAAGGGTGGAGAGCCCCACCCTTATGGGAGGAAAGATAGGACAGGATTTGGTGAGGGGAATGGGGGTCATCAAGACACCTTAGAGGCCCTCAGGCTTTTGGGTCCTCCCTCACTGCCTACTCCCAGCATAGAACTTGGAGGAATTGAGGCTCCATCCAAACACTCTCATACTCATTCAAAGAAACCTCTCAAGTAGGCCTTTCAAGTGAAGTCTCTCAACAGAAACACAGGAAGAAGACAAGGCAACAGGACACCCACAGATACGCCTGGGACCCCAGAATCTAGTACCATGGGCCCTGAAATAGTGAAGCTCATAGGGAACAAAGTCAGAAAGCAAATAAATGAGATGGACAACCTATTCAAACAAGATATTCTCAAAGAAATGCAGGCAGTGATCAGTGGGCTTAAAAAGGAACTTACCAAATAGTGGTGCTAATGGAGACAGAGCTTACTAAGCATAGAGAAGCTACAAATAAAAAGTTGGCTGAAGTAAATAAGAAAATGCAAGATATGAAGGAACTTTTTTATAGAGAAGTTGATATTTTGAAAAGAAATCTAGCTGAATTTCATGATACGACAAACTCATTTGAAAGCAGGGGAAGTTGACTTAAACATTGTGAGGACAGAATTTCAGACCTTGAATACAAGGCTGAGGAAACAAATGCTATAATTAGACACCACTCCAAAATTAGAAATGAACAGAGTAGTTGAATACAACACCTGATGGATGATTCAGAGAGAACCAATCTCAGATGATGGATGTGGGAGAAAGATCAGAAGACAGCATCAAAGGTATAAAGAAGCAGTACAAACAAATTTCCATAGGGGCTGGAGGAATGGCTCAGCGGTTAAAGCGCTAAGCAAGTGCTAAGTCAAGTGCTAAGTACCTGAGTTCAGTTCCCCAGCACCACATAAGCTGTGTGTGGTGGCACACGCCTGTAATCCCAGCACTCAAGAGGCTGAGGCAGGAGGATTTCCCTGAGTCTAAGGCCAGCCTGGGCTCCATAGTGAGTTAAGGACCAGCCTGGACTACAGAGTGAGACCCTGTCTCAAAATAAAGGAAAAGAAAAATTTCCGTAATCTAGAAAAATTGCTTTTCAGGTACAAGAAGCTTGTAGAACATCAAATAACCTCAACCAGCAGCAATACTCTCTACAACATATAATCAAAATCTCAGAAATACAACATAAAGAGAAAATACTAAAAGCAGCAAGAGAAAAACAGGCATTATTCTGCCAAGGCAAACCCATTCAAATTACTTCAGATTTCTCAATACGAACTTTAAAGGCCAGGAGAGCCTGCAGCAAAATATTTCAGGCTTTAGGTGTGGGGTGGGAGGCTGGAGGAATGGCTCAGCATTAGTCAAGTGCAAAAAAATATATTGGTATTTGAATCATTTGAGAAGGAGGCATCAAGATATGGCCACTGCAGCCCACTCTTTGGGGTGGGAAGCTGAGCTAAAGAGTGGTAATTTGAGTGGTGAAATAAGTCAGATGCAGAAGATTAAATATGTTAAATATCACATGGTTTCTCTGATTTGGAAAACCTGAAATACAGACATTCTATAGAACCAGATGGGTGTGCTAGTGGGAATTAAGGGGGATGGGGAGCGTGTGGCAGTACCAAAAAATGGAAAGGGATTGTAAAATTGGCGTGAAAAATTCTCAAGTTCATAGTAAACATGTATCACATACGTATACCAATAAAAATGGTAGTGGTGGGGAAGAACAAAAGTTCTAGGGGTTGGAAGAATGGCACAGCAGTTAAAGTGCTTGCCTAGCAAGGGCAAGGCCCTGAGTTCCATTCCCCAGCACTACATAAACTTGGGTGTGGTGATACATGCCTGTAATCCGTGCACTCATGAGGCTGAGGCAGGAGGATTGCTGAGTCCAAGGTTAACCTGGGCTACATAGAGTCCAGGATTAGCATGGACTACAGAGCTAGACTGTGCCTCCAAAAAAAAAAAAAAGTTCCTTCATGTCTATAATCAGTCTTGTGTAATCACAGAGCATGGATTTTGTGTTTTTGTGGGTGCACGTGCATGCTTTTTACAGAATTTTCATTTAGTTCATGTTTCTGTGGTTTCTACCTTGTTTGCCAGCTAAACTTAATGAGGGCAGGAATTGTGTCTGTGATTAATCCGTGACACCTTACCTAGTGTCTCATGTTTGTTACAGGTGAAATGAGCTTCTCAAGTAGGTGGCTCCTTTCTTGTTTAGACTTTCTGATGTTTGTTAGCAAAGTTACCATCAGACTACAACACATTTAGGTTTAGTTCAGCATTTTGTTTTTATTTACTGAGATTTATTATATTACTTCAGTTTACCATAAACTTTAGTGCTATTAAGCAGCACACTTCTTTCTGAACTATAATATTGCTTTGTTTTAGAAAAGAATCATTGCTTTTAATATTCTTCTCATCAATTTATATGTTTCACATGAAAAAACTAAGTTATGATGAGTTTGAATGTAAAGCATTACAGTATTTAAGTATGCAGGGTTTTTATTGGTGGGGTGGAGAACATGTTTAGAAATTGCATGTATCAAAGCTGTGTTATATTGGGCAGGAGGTTCAGCTCAGTGGTGCTTGCCTATCAAGTGTAAGGCCCTGTGTTTGATTCTCCTGTACCACATAAGCGAGGCATGTTGTTGCACACCTGTAATCCCAGTAATCCAGTACTCAAGAACTGAGGCAGGAGAATTGCCATGTGTTTGAGCCTGGGCTATGTAGTGAGTTCTGGACTAGCCTGCACTATCAAGCGAGTCCTTGTCTCAAGAACAAAAAAACAGAACTAGCAGTGTTGTTATTGCCTCTTACACATGGAAGGTCAGAGCCCTCCTAAAAATACTTGGTCTAAGGATTAGTAGATATCTAGTAACTTATTGTAGAAATGTTCTCCTTTTTCTTACATTTTGTAATTGTTTTTTTCTTTTCTTTTTAATTGTTTTGGTTTGGCCTGCTAGGAAAAAGTGTATATTTATTTAGCATTGTACTCTCATCTCTGGGAGTGCAGACTTCTAGATTCATAACATACAAAAGAATTATTTATTCATTCTCAAGGTTTTATGAAGCAAATTATACTTTAGTAATATATTTTCATTTTCAGGTTGAAAGATCATAGCAGAGAAAAATGACTTGTGAGAGGTTGTGGAGAGTTAAAATCTGTTAAGGATGAAGAAGACTTGGTAGTAGTTGTGAATGAGGAATTGGAATTACCCTTTTCTTTAATAAAAGTAGAAGATGTGGAGGAGCTGTTGTTGGGGCTTCCCAGCTCGGAGCCTCATGCTATGGGCAAGTGTTATGCAAAGGCAGCACTGAAGTGGCTGTAAATATATATAGTCTGTGTATCTTAGTAACAACAGCAGTAAATAACTTCAGCTTATTGGCTGCTAGAAACTTCAAGATTTCTACTCTAAGTTAGGCATGGTAATGCATGCTTGGAATCCCAGAACACAGGAGACTGAGGCAGGAGGATTGCTGAGTTTGAGGCCAGCCTTGACTACAAAGTTGAGACCCTGTCTCCAAAAACCAAAAACCAAAAAAAAAAAAAAAAAAAAAAAAAAAAAAAAAAAAAAAAAAAAAAAAAAAAAAAAAAAAAAAAAAAAAAAAAAAAAAAAAAAAAAAAAAAAAAAAAAACCATCAACGAAACAAACAAACAAAAATTTTCTACTCTTAAGTCCACAACAATGTAAAGTTTAGTGTTTTCAATTTCATTTTAATTCAGTGGTATTTTTACTTTGATTTTGCATTAAATATTGAGGGGAAAGGAATGACAATCCAAAGTGCAATGATGAAGTTGATGATTTCATATTACGAAGAGATGCAGAAATTAGTGATACCTGGTGAGACACTATAGTAGCAGGTACTCAGTTGCATTTTATAACCTGGAGTGACTCTTCAATTTTAAATGACTCACCGTTCACTAGGCACTAGTCTTCATAGATCTTTTATCAGCCTTGCCACACTTTTGAGCCTACATGCTTTTTCCATATTCCAACCTGAGTGAAAAAGAAAGTAAATTCTTGTTGCTTTTACTTTCTCACTGCTGCCTACTCTGATGTAGGGAGTGGCTTATCCTAGCCAGTGAGTAAGCATACTGGTGGTACTCTTTTTCTTTTCACTTTTTTTTTTTTTTTAAGTACTGGAGATTGAATCCAGAGCCACATGTATGCTAGTAAGTGCTCCACTACTGACTTAGGTTCTCATCCCTTTTTACTTTTATTTTGAGACACGTCTCACTGTGTTGTCCAGGCTAGCCTTGAGCTTGTAGTCCTTCTGCTTTAACCTTACTCTTAGTTGAGGTTATAGGTGTGTGCCCCTGGGCCTGGTTTCAGTTCCCCTTTACTTAATGATTACATGTTTGAAGTATAGATCAGTTATCCTGATCTGATAATACATTGTATGTGTATATTAAAATGCTACACACTGTACCACATACCATATACAATTATGACAAGCTGCATGTCTTAGTACATAACTGTAATCTCAGCACTTGGAAGACTGAGGCAGAAGAATTGTGAGTTCAGAGCCGTTGTTAACTGTGTAGCGAGTTAAAGACTACTCAGGGTTATGGTGTAAGACTGTCTCAAACAAAGCAAAATGAGCTGGAGGAATGGCACAGCCGTTAAAGTGCTTGCCTTGTAAGTTTAAGGCCCTGAGTTTGATTCCGCAGCACCGCGTAAAGCTGTAATCCCAGCACTTGGGAGGCTTCGGCAGGTGAATTGTCCTGAGTCTAAGGATAGCCTGGGTTAAACCAGTAAGTTCAGGACCAGCATGAACTACAGAGCGGGACTCTGTCTCAAAAAAAGAAAAAAAAAACATAAGCCATAAAAAAGCATTGGGTATCTTTGTATTTTTTTTTATTACAGTCTAGGTAGTAGTTATAAAGTGATATGTAAGGCTAATACTTTCCTTGTGTTTAGAGCCTAGAAGAGGAAGCAATAAAATTCATATTACAACTCCTTCCTTAACCCTTCTTATGTATTTAGGAGGCTAAGGCAAGAGATCACAGGTTCAAGGCCAGCCAGAACTTAGTGATACCCTGCTGCAGAAAGTTTGAAAAAAGAGACGCAAAGGTAGTTTGGTGTGAAGGCGCTGGGTTCAGTTTCTATACTGTCCACCTTCCCAATCTGTATTTTTTTTCCCTCAGTTTCGCTGTCTTGTTAATCTGAGTCATTATAGCAAAATACCATAGTCTAAGTGGCTTATATACAACAAAAGGTCATTTCTCACTGTTGTGGAAGCCAAGTTGCTATAGATTAAATGTGTGGTGGGGGCTGGGTTTCTTCTTCATAGAGAAGGCTGGGAGCAGAGCTCTGTGGTTAAAGCTCTAGTCTAGTAAGTTTCCCCAGCCCCACATAAAGATTATCTGGGCGTTGTGGCGCACACCTGTAATCTCAACATTTTAGTGGCTGAGGTAGAGGATTGCTGTAGTTCAAGGCCAGACTGGGACTAGAGGAATAGCTCAGTGGCTAAAGAAGTTGCCTGGGCCAGCCTGGGGTACATAAAGAGTTCATGATGACCAGCCTGGAGAGTAACATCCTCTTTCTAAATAAATATATTAATTTAAAAATGTAGTTCATAGAGGATGCCTTCTTGCTCTGTCCTCTCATAGTAGAATGGGCAGGCAGCTCTCTGGAGTTGTTTTAAAAGAGCACTGGCTCCATGCCTGAGGACTCTGACCTTATGATCTCATCATTTCCCCAATTCCTAACTCATCACCTTGAGGATTAGGTTTCAGTGTGAGAATTTGGGGGAACTCATTCCCACCTTGGTATACATTCAGAGAAGGCTAGCTACGTGAGGGTAAAGGAATATTTTGTCTAAGTAATGTTTGCTGTTTGAAATGTGAGAAAGGCATATCTAATCAGTCGTAGTGTCCCCTTTCCTTGTTTCTTTAGCCTGCCTTAACTCCACTGCTGCTTATTTTATATTTTTAAATTTTTATTTTTATATTTTGCTTGGACTTTCCCACCCCCAGTCCCAAGGATTGATCCCCGAACCTTCTCACTGAACTACTTTCCCAGCCATTTTTATTTTTCATTTTGAGACAGGATAGCTTCGTAAGCAGTAAGTTGCCCAGTCCAGACTTAAATTTGAAACCCTGCCTCAGCCTGCCAGAGTGCTGGAGTTACAGGGTTTGCCGCTGTGCCTTGCTAACTAGGTTTGGTAATGAGGTTTCCTGACAGCTGCTTTGCCTGTCTTACCTTGCCACTTCAGACTGATGCTGATACTCTGTAAAATTCATGTTTGCAATATTTATTGATCTCCTATTGTTCTGTCCCGTTTTATTGACATACATACATACATGCGACACATAATACTTAACACTTGAGTATTTTGTGCATGGATATATCATGGCAAAATTCCAGATCCTTCCCCTCATCCTTCTTGACCCTCCTATACCCTTACCCTCTCCAGTAGTTCCCATTCTTCCCCCTGTTTACTTCTGTCAATGACTATGATCTAGGTTTCTTATTATAGAAACCATTTGATATTTAAGGGTAAACAGAGCTCCTTACTCAGCTTTGCATTGTTGAGTAGTTTGTTAGGCTTTTTTTTCACTGCTTTCCATCTCAGACTTCAATGTCACAGTAGTATTGATAGTCACCAAATACATAGTGCTTCTTTAGGCTTCTTTTTAAAGTGGTCCCTGGACCAGAGATAGCAGCGTAGCTTGGAATATAGTTAAGAATACAAATTACTGGTCTCCCCCAAGACCACTGAGGCAGAAACTCAAGGTAGGGGTTAGCAATCTGAACAAGCCTTTTAGGGAATGTAGACGTACCATGAACTTGAGACCACTGCCTCAGTCTTCTCTTTTTCAGGCGCAGTTCCTTAACCAATCTGTCATTATTCCACTAGCAGTTTTATTTTGTAGCTCCTTACCTAAGATCTCTAGCCCTGATTTCTGTCAGTCCCCATTTTGAAATAGTGTATTGCACTCAGTCCTAACAAGAGTTCATGATCTATCTTCTGAAACCTGTTGTCTTGCTGTAGAGAAACACAACAACAGGGAAGGAATTTTTTTAAAAAAAAATTCTACTGTTCAGAATAGAATAAGGATTTTGTAGAGAGTAGTGAGGCTGTTGTTTGAAGACTATTAAAAACTGTTTTTGTGTTCTTATGTCTTCCCTCTGTGCCCTCCCCCCTCTTTATATTTCTCTCTCACTTAAGAACTTAGAGACTTTATTTTGCCTCTTGACTTCAGTTGTCCGAGTTCTGTGATAAAGCTGGAGGGATCATTGACTCTGGCCTGATAGGTGGTGGCTTACACTGTCACCAGAAGTTGAGGCCAGGCAGCATTTAAGATATACCCATGTAAATCCTGAAGTAGGTTCCCAATAAACACTTTGTAAATAAGTAGGTGAATCTTAAAGGACTGAGCAAATTTCTAAGGTCAAAAACGTATAGTAGAGCCAAGCCAGGTAGTGCAGGCCTGTGACTAGCAATCTGGGAGTCTGAGGCAGAAAGATCACAAATTTGAGCTTAGTCGGGGCAACTGAATGACTTAGTGAGACTGTCTCAAAAATGTAGACAGATGTAGTTCAGTATATAAGTCCTGGGTTCAACCCCTAGTCCGAACCCTTCTTATGCCCCCAAAAAGCATAGTGAGATTGTGGCTAGAAACCGAAGGACCTGCAAGAATCTGAGTAATAAGGAGTGAGAAATTGTTATATCCAATAAGTATAAGTGAATGAATTAAAGGTTTTAAAGAGAAGAACAAGTGGCCATTGCCACAGGTATTCAGATACTTTCTCTGGAGGAGAAACGATAAATTCAAATACTGTTTTCAGGAGGGGTGTAGGTGAGTGGTAGAGCACATGCTTTGTGTGTACAGGGCCCTTACTTCAGTTCTTAACACCAATAATATGAAATAAATATTTTTTCAGTGAAAAATTTGAAGTTAAGTTCTGTAATTAATGTTTCTTTATATGTGTGCCTCCTTAGAAGTAGTCTTCTTGATACACATCTGAAATACTATCTCATGTTGATTTACTTACAGTCATATTATAATGGTTTGACTATGTCTTAAACTATAAGCTCTTATAATAGTTCCACTTTGGTTGAAAAGGAAAGATAATTTATGTCTTATGTGAGGAATTCTATATTTGAAAATCATAATATATTGAGCTATTCTTTCATAAGAAACATAAAGTCTTAAGTTATAATTTTTAAAACCTTTGTTTTTAACATGCACACAGGAAACCTCGACCTGTCTCCCAGTTGGTTGCACAGCAGGTTACTCAGCAGTTTGTGCCCCCTACTCAGTCAAAGAAAGAGAAAAAAGATAAAGTAGAAAAAGAAAAAAGTGAAAAGGAAACAACTAGCAAAAAGAACAGTCATAAGAAAATCAGGTAAATCTGAAGAGTGTTTTATAGCATTTTTTGAAATAATTTATTTAATACTTTTTAATATTGATATATATGCAAAGTGAAAGTAAACAATTTAATGACTTGATTATAAAATATTAAAATTTCTGAGTTTGAAAGGTGTGTTGAAAATCAAACAAAGAGATCACAAATATGAGCTTAAATGTGAGGATTTTTTTTCTTTTTAACCAGATTTTAAAACTGATCATAAAATATATTGCTTGTTCTGTTCATTTTTTAATAAAAAACTATTTGAAAGTCATGGCAGTGGTATTCAGAATGATGAGTGGATATTTGCATGGGCTCCCACCAATCAACATGGTCATGGGTCTAGTCAAGCCCATCCTTAAACTTTTCTCAACTTCCTCTGAGGTCACACTATTTCTCTGTTGTCCTAAATCTATCTAAATAATATCAGTAAACTGTCTAAAGATTGTAAAATAAATTTAAGATGCAGGTGAGAGACTAGTACTTCCAGGCTGCCAGGTTTTTTTTTTTTTTTTCAGGTGGATGGCTCGTAAATAATTTGTTTGATTAATGTTCGTGATTGAAACATTAAATGATGTTTTTGTGGCTAGTTAGACATGAATCACTTTAAACATAGATGTATTATTTTTGTTACTCTTTACTAATTTATTATTTAGTGTGTGTTCATAAATTTGGTAGAGGGAAAAGCTAGTTTTAAAATTCATCATTTTTTGTATTTAGGCCAAGATTGAAAAATGTGGATCGGAGTAGTGCCCAGCACTTGGAAGTTACCGTTGGAGATCTAACAGTCATTATTACAGACTTTAAGGAGAAAACAAAGTCACCACCAGCATCTAGTGCTGCTTCTGCAGATCAGCACAGTCAGAGCGGCTCTAGCTCTGATAACACAGAGAGGGGAGTGTCCAGGTCATCTTCACCCAGAGGAGAAGCCTCATCATTGAATGGAGAATCTCATTAAAGTTTATTTTCTCCAATTCCTTAGTTACTTCTGTCCTCCCGTGCAGATACACAGATTATGCCAAGCAGCACCACATTTTCATGACAGACACATTTGTGCAGTCCATAATTTGCGTTTTGCATAGAACAAAAAATTGTCAGAACTCGTTGGATTTTATTGCAGTCTATACCTACCAAACATTTCCAGACTTCACACTTTGGTCTCTGCAGTTAAGTGTCATGAAAATGTGGTTAAATTACTCATTATGCAGTGTTATTGCTAAGTCTATTTTCACTTTTAGTTTAGTGAATTCTAACACATGATTCTTGAATTCTCTACTATTGGCATGTAATGAGTTTAAATTTTTTATAACATAGTGCAGGTTGCCTAAATATGTATTATTTGAGAGTTGTGAAACAAATAGTTATATGTATACAAGTCAGAGATCAATTTAATCAATTATTGCTGCAACAGGATTTTCTTAATGGTTATCCTCTTAAATACACCTGCTGGTACTTGGTGTGATTAAAATAGGAAAGTTGTTATTAAAGAATTTGTATGACCTTTTGCCAATGTTTTTGACATGTTTTACTAAATTATTGTTTCTGAATTATGTTTCTGATTTTATCCATTTTGTTTTAGTTTGCTTATTTTTCAAAACATTTACTGTAATGTTATTAGCAGACTAGTAAACAATAAAGCATTGATTAATTTAGCTTTATACTTAAGGTTTATTGCTATTGTCATCAAACACTGGTATTTTCTGTATTATATAAAACATTAAAATTCAAATAACTATAAGTATTTGGCAAATGAAAAGAAACTTACCATATTTTAAAAGCTGCAGTTTTGAAAAGCTTTAACTTACAGTTTTATCACTGTTTCCTTGTCCCAAACTTACCCAGGGTCGTTTGAATCTAATTAATACAGAGAAAGGAACTATTGCGCAAAACTGGGTAATTAATCTTAGATCAGTTTAATTGGCTTATTAAACATTGCAGTTCTTAACAAAAATCATAGTACTCTATTTTCCGACAAACTACAATTTATGCATTTATCAATATTCTGAAATGAAGTATTTACAACCCCACTCACTATATGTATAATTACCAATAAAATATTTTTATGACTACAGATTTTGCATTTTTGTTTGCAGCTTGAATTTTATGTTGTATTTAAAAATTCCAGATTAGAAACCACACTGTACTTCTTATATTCTAGTGTCTCCTAACATTTTGACCAGTATTAAATTCCACCTATAGGAGACTTCTAAACTATAAATTAACGTAAACTGTAATTTGGATAACAAAATACCACATAAAATATAACACGATAGCATTTGAAGAAAAAAACTGTAGACCCTGATGGTTGTGATATGGTGGTTTCTCTTGGCAATGTAATTTTCTGTTTAATTGCAGTACTTTTTACAGGCACATGGTACTGTCTTTTGTAAGATGCTAGTTGTGAACTACAGTTAATTGCATACAGTAAAAGCCTGTGATTAAAACATTCATATACCTCATTATTTAGTGTTGTTAAATGCGAAATTAAAATTGTTTATGATAAGATACTTTCAATGAATTATTAGTTAACTGGTTATGTCTTTTAAAACATGATGTCTTATCTCTGTTCATGTTTCAGATGTTTTATACATTAATTTTTGAGATAGTAAAAGAATTGACAATAATTGTAATAGGAAAACATTCTGGTACTGAAGTCAGAACTGTCCTTTTTAAGGCATTGTATCTTATGATGATTGGATACTATTGTGTTTTAAATGGGCTGTAAGACAAAACATGTCTTGTCCAAAGACGGGATTTTACCTGAGTAGAGTACACTCATCCTTCTGTGCAGGTGCGAGAACAGTATGACATGAAGATTAGGAGAGCTAACCATCCTGTTGTAGAATTCCAGTGAGCTTGAGTGAGTAAATGACTCAAGCTCATTCCCCATCTACATGGCAGGGATAGAGGTAATCAGATCTAACTCTTAAGATTGTTTGGAGGATTAAATGTCAACCCATGTAAGATTCTTAATTACCTGACAAGTACTAGTTGCTCCTTAAATTGGAGTCGGTGATGTAGCTCCATGGTAGGGTGCCTGTCTTAGCTTGTGCAAAGCCCTACCTTTTGATCCTCAGCATAGGAGAGAGAGAGAGAAAAAAAAGGTAAGCTTTACTGTTCTTATAGGTAAAATCCTATTATAAAAATACAGAAATGGCTGGATCTGAATTCACTTCCCCAGCACCACATAAGCTGGGCGTGGTAGTGCACGCCTGTATTCCAAGCACTTGGGAGGCTGAGACAGGATTACCTTGAGCCAAGACCAGCCTGGGCTACAGAGTGAAACCCTGTCTCAAAAAAAAAAAAATGTCAAAACATTTCCATTCCTTCTGGATAACCTAAAGAAATAGTGTTCTATAGGTTATGGTGAATTTTCACTGTAAGGCTCTGGTTCCAGAAATACCATCCTTCCACAATTGAAGAACCCCCTGAGTATTCACTGTGAGACTGGAGAGATGAATAACTTAAGTTGCTAACTTTGAAGTTCGGTTTTCCTTTCAATAATTAACAACCGTCTTCACCTCCTTCATTTTACTCTACCTCAGATATGCTACCACACCAGAAAAACAGGCAAATGCTGTAAATATTTATACCTCCTTTTAAATTATGCAAAAAGATTCAGAGCCTGGGCTTAGAGTATATATATCTAGTACTCTTTGGGGATGTAAATTTATAGTGTGATTTTAGCAGTAGGTTCTTTTCAAAATCCATACAAAAACAATTTGGATGTTTTCAGAGTTTATTACCTTACTTTGACATAAGAACGAAGATTTGAGGTATGCAGAATATCCTTTTTTTTTTCTTTTTTAATAGCACTGGAGATTAAATATAGGGCCTGCCAACTGGGGTGTAACCCTAACTACTTTTAGACAAGATCCTACGAAGTCGCCCAGGTGGACTTGACTTGCAGTCTCCTGTGTTAGTTGCACCCAACCATACCTAGCTAAAAAAATTCATGCTTTAAAAATAGAAATAGTTAATAATTTAAAAGCATTATTTTTTATTAAGTGCTTTTTAAAAATTATAGATAATAGAGTGAAAACTTTTTAAGAAGAGAAAAACTGTATCCTTTCTAAATTGGTAGCATATTTATTAACTTTCTCATTGCCCCTAAAGGATGTAGTTTTAGCATAGTCTATGAATGGAAATGGTCCAGAAGGTGTAGTTTCCACTGAGTCCCTTATTTTACTCTCTTAAAAAGCACTTTTTTTTTTTTAACTTTTTTGGGAGGTTGGGGGACAGGGTCTCACTGTGTAGCCCAGGCTGTTCTTGAACTGACTATGTAGCCCAGGCTAGCATTGGACTTTTGTCATGCTCCTGCCTCAGCCTCCAAAGTGCTGGGATTATGGGTGTATACCACCATGCCCAGCTTCTGTGGTGTTGGGGAATCAAACTCAGGGCCTTCGGCATATTAGGCAAGCACTTTAATCTCTGAACTCTTTCCCCAGCCCCTGTACCTTTTTTCTTTTCAGGATCTGATACAGGAACTAGGTAAGCCATTGATAGAAATTTTTGCACAGTAGTTTGAAAATTGAAAACAAATCACTGTGAGGAGAGGACAACAGTATATAGTGCTTTGAATTGGTAGCACTTACCCTCCATCAATCCTCTGGCACCTTCAGTTGCCTGATACAGTGAAGTTGGACACACTGAAAAGCATAAAAATCATCAGTGACAAAAACAGCGGAGTGGAATCAAAATACAAAGTTGTAGAACCCAGGATTTGAAAGCTTCTGGAAAAGAATGTCTTCACTGGCTATTGAGAGTGATGGAAAAGAAGCTCCAGTAATATCAAAGGCAAGGAAAGATAGAATGCAAGAAAGTGAAGGAAAAGGAAGGGGAAAAAAATGTGTGTGTGTGTGTGTGTGGGCGGGGTGGTGCTGGGATAAGATCTGGATAATAGCGATAACTGGGCAGGGAGAGGACAGAACATAGAGCATGCCCGTCACAGAATGCTTTGTTTATTGATTGAATGGTCGATTGGTTGAGACAGGGTGTTGCTATGTAGTCCTGGCTGGCCTAGAACTCAGGCAGTCCTGCCTTTGTCTCCTGAATGCTGGGATGATAGGTGTGTGCCACCATGCCTGGTTTATGTGGTTTGGGGAATGGAACCTGGGACCTCAGGTTTCCTACGCAGGTGTTCTGATCACTGCGCTATGCCTTCAGCTCAGCCTCAGGATATTTTAAAAATACACTATGATAAATCATCTTAATAATGAACCAGTAAAGCTTAGCATTTAGTAGGCTGGTTAGTAATGCAAAAATATGCATAATATACTTTATAATTTTCATCAGAAACAGTTCACTTATGGGGCTGTCATAAAGAAGTTTCCTTGTGCTTTTGGTATATACTTGCCTACTACCCCATATCATTTAAATGTTCTGCTTTTTAAAATGTATTTAGGCAATGTAGAGATTCCTGAGTTTATAGAATGGGCCATTTCTGGTGCATATGGTAAGGCCAGATACTACACTGGAAAAATAACAGTTGGAAACTCTGGAAGGTTTTAGATCTCTAAGACAGGTTCCACATCCTGTGCATAGGAGTTATAGGATGTAGCTTACTACTGTGATGCTTTCTGTGATCTAGATTTTCTCTACATCTGTGTCCACTGTTACTTAACTCAGTGAACATTTTAGTGAATATATTTTCGGTGGCAGGCATTATACTAAGGGTTGTTTTCATGAAAGGCAAAGAGATGTGTAACTCACATTTTAGGGACCTGTATATTACTACAGCACCCCCCAGCGCAAAAATTAAAATACATGTAATACACAAAATATCGGAGAGAGTGCTCCTCACTTTTTTCCCTGTAAAAAAACTCACAGCCTAAGTACCCACTGCAAAGTCCACATTGACAATGTTAGTGTCGCAGAAATTGAACCTTCAGGATTCCCAGTGTAAAAGCTGGGCATGGTGGCGAGGCCGAGGCAGGAGGATTGCTGTGAGTTCAGGGCCATCCTGGACTATAGAATGAGACCTTATCTCAAAAAAAAATTTCCAGCGTGAATTCTGAAAATTAGAGAGCTCAATTATGCAGGAAAGCTCCTAGGAGTTAATGCTCCAAAGTCTTGAGCCCAGTACGATGGAGGGCTCCCCATTATATACAGTTCTGACTTTTTTGTATCCCCTATATTAATGGGTAGTTATGATTGGGTACTTTAAAGTTGTTGGGATGGAGCAAAATTGCAGTATAAAGTTACAAGTTGGTATCAGAGTGCACGTGTGTGCTTTTGTTACTGACAAGGTCACACTGTCTGCCTTCACTGATGGAGCTGTGGGGGAGAGAAGCTGGTTTACAGAAGTAGGATTCAGTAAGGTTGGAGTGACATTTCAGGCATGCCCAAAGTTTCCTTATGATCGTAGAAGGGGTTTTTGCAGATGTGAGAAGCAGGTGTGACTTGAGAGGTGCAGGAATCCTCCTTCCTGTAGGCTCTACCTGAGACCTTGGAATTTTTCTCTCTCCGGGTAAGGGAGGGAGAAGCAGCTTGGAGCAGGCAGGATTGCGGAAGCAGAAGGCACAAGTTAAGTTCATTTTACAGAAGATCAATTTAGAATTTACAGGACACAAATTTCGAAATACTTGTTTAGCAAGGTGATGTTATAGAGGCTGATTTAAACATGGGGACTGAGGAACTCTCACTGGAGATCCCCTCTCAAGCTCTCCTCAAGGTCTTTACTTTCTCAATAAACCTTTTCTTAAAAATTAAACATGGGGACTGCTTAGCTGTGCCTTTCGATCTGTTAGTATCAAACTTTCCCTTTCATTAGGATCTAGTATTGACATTTGCAGCTGGTACATTGGATGTGACCAATAGTTTAAGGTTTAAACTATCTTATTACACTGGGCAAATTTCCAAAGTTAAGATTTTATGCTGTCAACTGAACCTGGTGGCAGAGGCTTGTAATTCCAGAACTTTGGGAGGCTGAGGCCAATTGATCTCAAGTTTGAGCCTAGCCTGGTCAGTTTAGCAACTTGAATTGACTCTTGTTTCAATATCAAAACTAAAAGGACTGAGGATGTAGCTCAGAGTGGGGGGGCCTATGCTCAGTCCCTAGTCCAGTTTTTAAAAATTGGATATTCGTCATTTTCCTCCAGTTTTTTTTTTTTTAATCAAGAAATAGAGGGGGCTGGAGGAATGGCCCAGCAGTTAAAGCGCTTGCCCAGCAAGTGCTACATCAAGTGTTACGTGCCCAGAGTTCAATACCCCAATATGCCCAATATACGAAAGCTGGGCATCGTTGTGCACACCTGTAATCCCAGTACTCAGGAGGCTTAGACAGGAGGACTGCCTTGAGTCCATGGCCAGGGCTACTGAGAAAAAAAAAATGTAGCTGGTGCGGTAGCACACCTCTACTCAGAGATTGAGGCAGGAGGATCTCAATTTTAAGGCCAAATGGTGATTTAGCGAGAGGCTGTTTCCAAAGTAAAATTTAAGAGCTGGGATGTAGCTCGTGCTGGGGTGTTTGCCCAGCCTGCATGCACCTCTGGGGTCAATCCCCAGTAATGTGAAAGAACCACAATAGGTAAAACAGCTGAATGCAGTCTGCTATTGTAGAGATGTTGAAGAAACATCACTGTACCCAAATGAGATACTTTATTCAGACTTACTTGAAGAAAAGCTTTAGCTTACCTGAGAAAACAATTTGCCCTTTCCTAATGAGCAATGACTATAGATCATTCCTCAGTTGTCTTTATTTTTAATGGTAGTGAAAATTTTCCAATTAAATTTGGACTCAATTTTAATAATTTATGTAAAACTCAGTGGCCTCCATGCTTTATTTTATTTTATTTTATTTTGAGACAGGGTCTTGCACCATAGCCCAGGCTGGTCCTGAGCTCACTCTGTAGCCCAGGCTGGCCTTCTATTCATGGCAATCCACCTGCGTCAGCTGCCTCAGTGCTGGGATTACAGGCGTGCTCCACCACACCCAGTTTACATTGTGCTGGGGAATCGGAACTCGGGGCCTTGCACTTGCAAGTGATTTAACCACTGTGCCATTCCTCCAGTCCCTACATTTAAAAATTTTATGCTTCATCTTCTGATTTTGACTTTATCTGTTTATGATTTTTTCATTTTTAAACTGCCTTGTCTCTTTTGCAAATATGAGGGGTGATTGAAATACATGGTGAATATTAAAAACATTTACTACAATAAAAGAAACATTGCCATAGTGGTTGAAGAGCTTGCCTAGCAAGCACAAGGCCCTGAGTTTGGTTCCCTAGCACCACATAATTCAGGCGTGGTGACACACACCTGTAATCTCAGCACTTGAGAGGCAGAGGCAGTAGGATCGCTGTGAGTCCAAGGCCAGCCTGAGTTACATAGTGAGTTCAGCACCAGCCTGGGCTACAAAATGGGACCCTACAAGAACCACACACACACACACACCCAGGTTGTTGTTACCACCTGCCTTTTTTTTTTTTTTTTTTTTGAAACAGGGTCTCACTTTGTAGCTGGGACTGGTCATGAAGTCACTGTGTAGCCCAGGCTGGCCTTGAACTCATGGCAATCCTCCTGCTCCAGCTTCTTGAGTGCCGGTATTACAGGTATGTGTCACCACGCCTGGTTTATGTGATGCTGGAGAGTTGAAACCAAGGCTTTGGGCTTGAGCACTATAACTGCTGAGGGTTGACCCCTGGCCTCATGCCACTTTCTGTTTTTGTGTCTTTAAGATCAGGTTGGGCTTGTATTCCCTGCACTCTGTGAGGCTGAAGCAGGAAGATCATGAATGTAAGCCCACCCTGGGAACCTCAGTGATTCAGTGAGACCCAGTCTCAAGATCAAAAATGAAAATAGGCTGGGGATATCTCAATGTATGGGCCCTGGGCTTGATACCCAGTAACTGCCTCCCCACTCCCCCCAAAATGCACAGTCAACAATATGGTAAAAGCTGTTGCTAAGTGCCATCCAGCACGAAGGCAGACCTGTGCAAATAGTGTATCCTCATACACCTTATTCACCCCCTGGCACTGTTTGACTTTTAACCTTTCCGCAAATTCACAGTGATGTTGAAAAATAAACATTTTGAACCAATTCAGGACATTAAGACAGCCATGATAGTGCAACTGAAGAGATTCACAAGAGAGGACTTGGAGAATTGCTTCAGAAAGTGGCAGGAAGGATGGGATAGATGAGGTGGAAGGGGGCCAGTGCTGGAGGAATGGCTGAGCAATTAAAAGCACTTCAAGAATGGCTAAAAGTGGTAAGTATCCTAATTTGATTCCCCAGCACCATATAAACCAGGCATGGTGGTGCATGCCTGTAATCCCTGCACTTGGGAGGCTGAGACAGGAAGACTGTCATGAGTCTAAGGACAGCCTGGGCTCCATAGTGAGTTCAGGACTAGCCTGAGATACAGAGTGAGACCCTGTTTCAAAAAATTGTGTGTGGGTGGGGGCGGGGGGGTAGGCTTTGACAGAAGTTAATGGCAATGTGTCTTTTACTATAATGCTTTTTTTTTTTTAATTGTCCTGTAGTCCGGGCTGGTCCTGAACTCACCATGTAGCCCTGGCTGGCCTCCAACTCAAAACAGTCTTTCTGCCTCAGCGTCTCAAGTGTTGGGATTAAAGGTGTGCACCACCACACCCAGCTAATTTTTATGTGTTGCTGGAGAGTTGAAACCAGTACCTTGTGCATGCCAAGCACCAAGCAAGCACTTTATTTATTTGTTTATTTTAGAGACAGGCTCTTGCTCTGTAGCCCAGGCTGGCCTTGGACTCACAGCACTCCTCCTGCCTCAGCCTTCCTAGTGTTGGGATTACAGGCATGCACCACCATGCCCAGTTTGTGTTGTGCTGGGGAATAAAGCTCAGGGCTGTGCACTTGCTAGGCAAGTGTTTTAACTGCTGTGCCATTCCTCCAGCCCTAGGCAAGTGCTTTAATCACTAAGCTACACCTGTAGCCATGTAGTGCATTTTTTAAAAAAATTAAATACTTATACAATAATATCTTGTAAGGCTAAATAGTAATAATTTTAAAACCTACATTACTTCAAGGTGTGAAGCTAAGCCCCAGGAGGAAACTGTAAGGGGCGAGGATCCAGTGAAGGAGTGAGGTGACAGGTCATGAGGTTACCTGGAGGTTTTCATCTGCCACCTCCTGAGGGGGTATGGATGAAAGTTATCATCTTTTTTTTTGTTTGTTTGTTTTTGGTGAACTTTTAACAACAACAACAAAAACCTAAAGTAGAAGCCAAGATTTATCAATTTTGATTTCTTCATTATACTGTCCTTTTACTAATAAGCAACAATAAAGGGATTCTTTGTCTACCTTTGGATTCAGCAAGAGTTGGGCTGCTAAACCTAGCTTGGGAGAAAACAACTAATGGAACAAAAGGAAGAAAAAGGTAATGAATATTTTTAAAAGAGGAAATAGGCTGAATTCCTTGGTTTCAAGGTGGTCTCTGGTCTTTTATGAGAGACGATAAAAAGCTTTGTTTCTAGAACAGAATTAGACTGTTAATGGACATTTCCACTTAACCAGAAAGCAAAAAATATTTTTTATATTTTTATTAGAGAAGTATAAAAATAAATCAGACAAGGACTGCTTAGTGATGAGATTTTGTATAGAAAAAAAAATGTCGACTAACAATAGAATTCAATTTTCAGCTAAGCACTGGACTCAGAAGGACGATGGTATCACATTTTTGATTATCAGCTCTTACTTTTAAGGAGTCCCGAGTCAGGGAAGACTAGGTTCTTAATGCTTTAATCATTAGCCTTGGCTGATGACAGGCTTTGGAGGATTTGTGCATACATGTTTTAGTTCAGAAAAATTGAAGACAAAATATGGCTGGGAAGTTAATAGCTCAGTGATAATGTGCTTTCCTGATGTGTCAGGGTCTGACTTTGACCCCCGGCACCAGGAAATAAAAAAAAAAGATTGCAATATATGAATGTGAATGAAAGGTTCCTGAAGATTGCACCAGAATGAAATGTGAGATGTGCATATGAGATTCCTTGTTCCTGTCCTGTCCTGCTGAGCTCCTCTCCTTCCCTTGCACGTGGAGATGCCAGCTCTGCCTTTGGGCCTACACAGCACAGGTTGTCCTCGGTCACTGGTCTCCCATGCCTCTCTTTCTATAACCTGTGGCCCAGTGCTTTGGAGGATGGGAAGAAGCACTGTACTCTTTCATCTCACTCCTGATCCTACTGGTTTCCACGTTTACTTTTGTGGAAATGAAATATTTTTTGTTCAGACTAACAGTATTATTTTCCAACTTTTCCTCCAGTCCAACAAGGTCTCTAGAAATTGAACAGTGGAAAATGGAGAAATAGGCTCCTAAAGTGAGATTAAATTTCAGTTTTAATCTGAGTTTCTGATTCTTTGTGTTCTGCAAGCAATATGACTGGTACTTGTAAATTTAATCCCTAAGACTTTCATGTAACATTGACTCATTTCCTTTCTGCCTTCTGTTTTTTGAGACAGGCTTTCACTCTGTAGTCCAGGCTGGTCCTGAGCTTGCGTTGTAGCCCAGGCCAGGCTTGGACTCACGGCAACCCTCCTGGCCCAGCCCCTGGAGTGCTGGGATTACAAGCATGTGCCACCATGCTCAGTCCACGTGGTGCTGGGGAATTGAACTCAGGGCCCTGTGCTGTGCCATTCCTCCAGCCTGTCTTTTTTCCCTAACTGGAGTCACCAGTTCCCTAACTGTAGCACTTATTTGTTCATGGTTAGATAACATGCACACAATACGTGAAAAATGCCATTATAATATTTTAAATAATTTTCAGTAACATGCACACTGCTTGTATTTCAGGATAACCAATTAAGGCAGTGTGTGGGTAATATGAACAATGATTTCTACTTTTTAGGATGCCTCATACAGTTTTTCAACATTTTTTTTTCTATATTTATAGGATTCAAAGAAACCTAAAGGAATGATTGGTTCAGAAGCTAAGTGCTGGGGATTGAATTCAAGGCCTTCCAACTCACCAACTCCAGTTCAGTTTTTGTTTTCACTTTGAGACAAGATCTTGCTAAACTGCTAAACTGCATAGGTTGGCTCAAATTTGCCTCTGCTGCTGCAGCCTCCCAAGGTGCTGGGGTTACAGGCCTGTGCCGTCAGGCCTGGCTTGATCCCAAGTCTTTATGTCAAGTAATGAGTGATTATTATTTCAGATACGTTCTTTTTATGAGTTGTTGCAGAAATGAAAACCTCTGGCCTTTGTGGCATTCCAGTATTTCAATAATGTGTGAGGCAAAGGAATTATTACTTTTTACTACGAGTGACTTCTTTGTTGGAATAGAGAACAAGCTGTAGGTAGTATCTTTTCTGGAGGGGTTTTACCTAGGACTTCACACTGAGCAACATCTCCCAGAAGTTTTTCTTGTTTTCTTTCTTTCTTTCTTTCTTTCTTTTTTTTTTGACCCAGAGTCTTGCTAAGTTTCCAGGCTGAAGGAGGGATACTCTTGCCTAAGCCTCCTACAGTGCTAGTATTACTAGCCTTCGCTGCTGAGCCTGGCTAGAGTTAGTATTTTTTAAATTAAAATTCTTTTAGTTCTAGCACTTCCTGTCGTTTCTTGGTACCATATCCTCCAGCTTTCTCTCAAAAGCTGTTTTCTGTTGTTACACTTTTATTATCGTTCTGTGTATTTGCTATCACTTCTCCACACATTGTAAGGTATAGTGGAAAGATTTAGCATTCTCTTTGTTTTTACTGGCCTTAATGGCAGTATATTCCTTTATGTCTGAATACTGTGCATCTGAGCCCCTTGTCTGGCATGTAGAAAATATTTAATAAATGCTTATTGAATGAACAATGTATGTTTTCATTCTCTTTACACATCTTGATAGCATGGTGGTTTTCTTTTTGCCAGGTAAGGCAAGAAACTTAACCTGGATTGGGAATGAATTGAACCTTCAGTTCGGTTAGTGCCTGGCCCCTGTTCAGAGCCAGCACTTTTTGGTGCAGGACGTGAGCCCCTCTGCAGCTGCATCTGCTGTTTCGCGGCCAGACTGTGCAAGCTCCGGACACGTTCTGAACAATTTAACAGCGTTATTCTTCTCTGGTGTGTTTTTAAGCCTCACTTTTTAACAATGGAGCTGCTTTTCCAGTCTCTTATCTTTGTTCCAGCCTACACTGCACCCAGAATCTACTCTAAAATGAAGGGGTGATCACGTTACCTTCTTACTTAGAAACCCCTCAGTGGCTCACTACTGTCTGGCAGTTTAAATTCAAACTTCTTGGTGTGCTAAGCAGGGTACTCATCTACCTGCCCCTCCCCTTCCGCAGGCTTATCACTCATCTTACCCTCCGTGCACTCGCTTAGCTGGTGGAATAAACGCCTGCAGCTCCCTGAACACAAGAGCCGATGTCCCTGACCCCTCATCCTAGAATTACTTCCGTCACCCCGTCTGGAGTTCAGGGCTACCTCTGCTGTGGAGCTGATCCTGATCCACGTTCACGAGTGGAGCTGGCCTCACCTCTGGGTGTGTGTCCGCACCCACGGGTCTGCGCCCCACGCCCGTGCTCGCGGTGGCCCACCCAGGCACGGCCCGTGTTGGTTGTACCGGGGCGCTCACGCATCCCAAGCTCACAGAGCTACCCGCGGCCGGGACGCGACCGCGGCGGAGCGACGGCTGAGGAAGGGGGACCGCAAAGGCGGGGAAGGAAAAGCTCGTTGAGAACAATACTTATTTTGTTTTGGATATGCAATGATAAATTGTAAGGAAAGGAAAAAAAAAATGAAGAGGGGAGGCCCGTGCCTTGAGTCAGCAAGGCGGGCTCCCAGGCCACAGCGTTAACGGGGAGCAGGACAGCCGGGCGCGACGGCTCCCGGGGGCCACAGCCACTCGGGGGCCGCGCGCCCCGCCCGCTCCGCGTTCGTCGTCTGTGCGTCCAGTCCATCGTGAGGGTACAGCAACGCTCAGAGAATGCGGGTCACTACTCAGCGTCGCACACCACCGACGGACAGACGCACGGTTTAAATCTGGGTCAATGCCCCCGGCGCTGAGCCTCTCCCCCCGCGGCAGCTCCGCGCCCGCGCTTCGGCACGCCGGGATCTCCGAGCGCCCGCCAGCCAGCCCGCGCCAGTGCGCCTGCGCGTGCGGCGCCCGGCCCGGGGTGGGCGGGGCCGCGTCGCCGTTGCGGGCCGGCGCGCGACGGCGAAGGCGGCGTCCCGGCTTCCGGGCGCGTCCGCGGCCAGCTCGGGCGCCGCCGTCGCCGCGCTCGCCTCGGCGGTGGGCGGGGAGGGAAGAGGAGGCGGCCCAGGGCGGGCGCGGGCGCGGGCGGCGAAGGAACTTGTTGCTCCCGCTGCTGCGCCCTGCCGGCCCCTCTGCTCCAGTTCGCCCGGGCGGGCGCGCGGCGTCGGCGGCCGGCGACGCGGGGCCGCAGCGATGCGGCGCTACCTGCGCGTCGTGGTCCTGTGCCTGGCCTGCGGCTTCTGCTCGCTCCTCTACGCCTTCAGCCAGCTCGCCGCGTCGCCCGAGGAGGGGGCGGCCGGCGGTGGCGGGAAGCCGCAGGCCGCAGCGGCTTCCTGGCTCGCGGGCGGCCGGCGCGGCGCCGGGAGAGGCGCGGGCAGCGCTGGCCCCGGCCGGTCAGACAGGTACGGCGGCCCCGGGCGGGCCGGGCGCGGCGGCAGGGCGGCAGGGCGGCGGGCGGGCGGGGCGGCGGCGGGCCCGGCTCACCCGGCCCGGCGCTGGCGGGCGGCTCCGCGCCTCCTGCCTCGGCCGCGGCTTCCCGGCCCTGGACGCGCTTCCCTCCTTCCCCAGCCTCGCGCGGCCAACGCCGGGACCCCCGCGCTCTCGGGGTTTGCCCCTGACGGTCGTTACCAGCCGCGAGAAGCAGTGTAGCGATCGAAACACTTCACAACTTTTTTTTTTTTAAACTTTTAAAAAAGTGTAACTGCAAGTCAGTCGTGCCCCGTAGGCGCCTTACTGCGCTCGGGCTGGTGGGCACTCCCTTCTGTTTCCATGGAGTCGGGGTGGAGGGCCGCAGCCATCCGGAGGGCGCGCTGCGTGGTTGCCCACCTCCCAGAGGGGCGTCAGGTTCGCGCGCGTTAGTGCGGACGTTTTTCAGGGATAGCCAACCACACAGCTGCATCCGGACGTGGTACATTTTGCGACTTCTTTTTCTTTTGAAATCGGTCCATTTCGAAACTTACAGGAAGTTGAGAAAAAGGAGCATTCTTTAGCACGCTCAGGTCTTTTGTGGGGAGGAATGGCGGTATCTTGGAAAGTAGGTGTTTATGAAGCAGCACGGCGATTTACGTGGTTTTGCACAAATCACGGCCAGAGTTGGGATCAACATGGATTTTAAGTGGAATAAAGAACGCTTTTGGCTCGTTATCCCTCCCTCGGGAGGCTGAAGCAGGAGGATTGCCGTGAGTTCGAGGCCAGTCGGGATTACCTAATGAGTTCAGGACCAGCCTGGACTACAGAGCAAGACACTGCCTAGAGAGAAAAAACAAAACAAAACAAAACAAAACAAAAAAACAAAAGGCTCTTGGCAACGCGTTATTAATACATGACAAAATCTGGAGGCTTTGCATTCCTTGATTGATGGGCATCTGTATTTGTGGAAGTTCTCTGAGAATGATCTACAGTACTTCCCACTTAGAGTCCAAGGCTTTCATTTAGGAAAATACAGGGTTGGTAGGAGGAGGCGGCGGAGGTCAGCTGTGAGCTGTCACGCACCATTTTAGCGTCTGGTCCTTCCCAGAGTGAAAAATGGACATTCGGGCTGAGGAGCAACTTGAGAAAAGCGGATTACAGTATTTTCGGTCAGTAATTTGATCACAGTCAGAAAGATTGCTGTGATATCAGACTTCATATTCATCAAAGCAGAGCTACTGCCAGAGTCAGGTTTGTTAACAATTCGGTTATCTGTCTTGGGATAGGCAGTGAGAGTAAACTTGAATGAGCTCCTGTATAGTGAGCTCCTGCAGAGCTCCTGAACTGCTTCTGATCTCTTAGGTTACTCTGAAGCCTTTGATGTGGAGTGACGTGGAAGATGTTATTTTTATAGTAGGTAGAATTATAAGGAAGAAACCTTTCCATTAAACATTAGGTGAAATTGGAGCAGATGGTAGTGCCGTTTCAACTTAATAGGAGAATATGCATTTTTAGTGCTTTGGCTCAGGTACTTTGTGAGGTTTTTACAGGTTTGTTTGTCCAACTGATTTTTTTTTCTTTTTTCTTTTTTTCTTTTTTCTTTTTTTTTTTTTTTTTTGAGACAGGGTCTCTGTAGCCCAGGCTGGTCCTAAACTCACTGGTGTAGCCCAGGCTGACCTTGGACTCAGGACAGTCCGCCTGTCTCAGCTTCCTGAGTGTTGGGATTACAAGCATGCACTACTACATACAGCTTTATGTAGTGCTGGGAAATTGAACTCAGGGCCTTGTGGTTGCAAGGCAAGTGCTCTAACCACTGTGCAATTCCTTCAGCCCCCTATTTTATTTTATTTTAATTTTGCTTGTTTGTTTATTTACCTATTTTGAGACAGGATCTCTGTAAGCCAAGCTGGTCCTGAATTCACTGTGTAGCCCACTCTGGCCTTGAACACAAGGGAATCCTCCCACCTCAGCCTCCTGAGTGCTGGGATTACAGGCGTGTGCCTCCATGCCTGGGTTTTTTTTTTTTTTTTTTTTTTTTTTTTTTTTTTTTTTTTTTTTTTTTTTTTTTTTTTTTTTTTTTTTTTTTTTTTTTTTTTTTTTTTTTTTTTTTTTTTTTTTTTTTTTTTTTTTTTTTTTTAGTGTGGCACTATGAAATTGAACCCAGAGCCTTGAGCTTGCTAGGCAAACACTTGAACCACTGTTACTCCTTTAGTCCCTGGCCAACTAATTATAACAAGATTACATCATTTGAAATTTAGAAAATAAAAACCTCAGTTTTAATAGATACTTAGTAGAACTAAATTTGCTGTCAGAGTTGAGTCAGCTAAAATGCTGTACTTTCATAAGTCCTCTGAGTAGCATTGCTTCTCATTTTATTTATTTATTCACTTATTTTTAACACAGGGTCTCATTGTATAATCCAGGCTGGTTCTGAGCTCATTATGTAGCCCAGACTGGCCTCTGGGTTCACAGCAGTCTTCCTGCCTCAGCCTCCCTAATGCTAGGATTTAGGTTTGAACCACCACATCTAGCTTATATGGTGCTGAGCATTCGAAATCAGGTACTCAGCACTTGCTAGGCAAGCGGTTTAACTGCTGAGCCATTCCTCCAGCCCTATTGCTTCTCATTTTAAATGAAATGTACATCTCAGTGAAATCTGAAGGTGTATTAATTTTGTAAAAAATTGTTGAAGAATGTGGTAAGAGTTTGGGAAGAGAAACAGTTTGGAAAAAGTAGGTTATTATGTTCTTATCCTATTATTTGGTTAAAGTCCGACAAATTCCCAAGACATCTGGACTCTATTATTGTCACTACTCAGTGGGTGGTGGGGATGGGAGCATGGGTTCTGTGCCAGCTCTGCTGTGGCTCTGTCACTTAGCTACTCATCCAGCCCCAGGATGTAGGCTAGATGTTATCACTTAGAGTCTTCTTATAGAAACCTAAGAGTTGAACCTGAGCCTCCTTTCATATGTATAATTCACTTCAGCAAGGTCCAGGTGGTAGCAGTATTTGGACTTCAGTTAGGAATTATGTGTCCTTTGATGTACCAGTGATCTTTAAATAAAGACAAGTACTTGGCACTAATCTGGCATATGGTATTTAATAAATGCTAGTAAGTAAAAGGACACTCATTTGGCTAGTCAGAAAATATGTACTTTTGATTTAGAAACCTTTTTAAAAAAATTTTATTTATTTTTTGAGACAGGGTCTCGCTCTGTAGTCCAGGCTGGTCCTGAACTCACTATGGCACCGATGCTGGCCTTGGACTCAGGGCAGTCCTCCTGCCTCAGCCTCCCAAGTGCTGGGATTACAGGTGTGCGCCACCACACCCAGCTTATGTGGTGTTGGGGAATCAAACTCGGGTACTTAGTGCTTGCTAAGCAAGTGCTTTAACCGCTGTGCCATTCTTCCAGCCCCTAGAAACCTTATTTTTAAATGTTAAGATTACTATGAGTCATACTGATGAAATATTCCTCCCCAGTGTTAACTTGAATTTTGTTCATAATGTGTATACCATAATTAAGTTTAAATTTTTGTTTTCAAATTAGTTCTTTCTTGTTTTTATCCTTATTAGCATAAAAAAACTTTCTACCTTTGCTTTTTAACAGAATCCAGGTTGGGGGAGGCAAGAGAGGAAGAATTATCTAAGTATCACTTTAAAAAAAAACTTTAGATAATTTTTTATTTATTATATATATATACATATATATATATATATATATATATATATGTATATATATATTTGAAACAGGGTCTTAGTAGTCCAGGCTGGTTTGAACTCAGTGGTCTCAGACTTACAGCAGTTCTCCTGTCTCAGCCTCCCTAGCACTGGGATTATGAATTTGTGCTACCAGTTTATTTTAATGTGGTGCTAGGGATCAAACTCAGGGCTTTGTAAATACTAGGCGAGCTTTTTAACCACTAGTCCTTGATAATTGTTTTAATGCCATGTGTGTATAAGCAATCCTTTTTTTCTTTTTTAGTTTCCTTAGTATTCATGAAATTAGAGATTTATGAAAAAGCAGGGAGGATCTAGAAATTGACCTAAATTGTTTGGCAACAACGTAGTTGAAAATGAATGATGCAGGCAGGGATTCTAGGTCATGGTTACTTGCCAGTGTCACAGGAAGGCTCCTTTAAGATGTCTGCAAGAGACTTTGTTTCTCTTCTTACTGAGCACCTTGCCTTGAGGTTGCAGTGTTGTCTTGTAGCCCTGTGCCTAGACTGCCACATTCCTTTTTTTTTTTTTTTTTTTGAGACAAGATCTTTGTAGTCCAGGCTGGTTGTGAACTCACTGTGTAGCTCAGCATATCCTCAGACACATGACAGTCCTTGTGCCTCTGCCTCCTGAGTGCTGGGATTATAGTTGTGTGCCTCCATTCACAGTTTCTGGTGCTGGGGAATTGAATTCAGGGCCCTGAGCTTAACAGGCAAGTGCTCTAACTGCTGTGCTGTTCCTTCAGCCCTGCCACATATTCTTAGGTTGGATATGCCTGGGCATATTCCTTGCTCTCCTAGTTGTATGTGGATTTTCTAAAGCCTCATGACTCATGGACATTTGGAAATGAGGAGTACCTTTTTCAGCTTAGATTTAGGAATATGAAAGACCTTCTGCCATCAAGTCATGGTGGTATACATCTGTGATCCCAGGTCTTTGGGGTTGATGTAGGAGGATCACCAGTTTGAGCCCAGCCTGGGCAATAGTGAGACCTTGTCTTAAAAATTTAAGAAGTGAAGGGTTGGGGTATGTCTTAGTGTGAAGGTCTTGGTTTCAGTTCCCTGAAACAACAATAATAAAACAAAAATAAAGACTTCTGTCATTGAATTTAAGTGAATGTCAAGTTTTCTTCCTCCCGTTGTATTGATATGTATAAGTGCAAAATTTAAGGTTTCCAATGAAGTTGAGCATTTTGGAATGTCAAGTTTGAGAGCTGCTGATGTGAATATTTTGATGAATATCACAGGGCCTCAGTAGTGTCTAAAGTCAGACTCAAAATCCTGAGCTTCATTGATAGTCCTGTCCAGCTTCAGGAGAACTTGAGGATATGCATACAGGTGGGTGCCATGTGACTGGTTTGTGGTGCTGGAGATTGAACCAGGACCTTCACACTGACCTGTATTCTTGCCCTTTTTTTTTTTTCCAATTAAGGAAAGAGTGGGTGATTTTTTTTTTTCTTTCCAGGCAGGGTCTCACTCTATAGTCGAGGTTACTCCTGAACTCACTATGTGACCTAGCTTGTCTCCTGCTCACTTTCTTAAAGTTTTTTTTTTTTTTTCAATTTTGTGACAGAGTCTCACTAAATTGCCCAGGCTGGGCTGGAGTTTGTGTTCCTCCTGCCTCAGCCTCATGTGGAATTATAGGGAAGTGCTACCACTCTTTGCTGGTACCTGACTTTATGCTTTTAAAATCCCGATCATGAAAGGTCTCAATTTTTGAAGTACTTGTCAAGTCCTAAAATTTTGGAGGTTGTGGGCTGTGGGCCTAACTCAGTGATTAAAATGCTTTGTAGCATATATAAGGCCTGGGGTTTGATTCCCCACTACCACATGAAAATTAGCCACACGTGGTGGAACATAACTGTAATCTCAGCACTTGGGAAGCTGAGGCAGAAGGATTGCTGTGAACTTGAGACCAGCATAGGCTACATAGTAAGTTGAGGACCAGCCTGGACTACAGAGTGAGACTCTGGTTTTAAAAAAAAATTATTTACAAGTGACTAGAACCTCATAATAATCTGATTATTAGTCACTTGTAACTGCTTAAAGGTAGATATTTAACATTCCAATTAGTAGATACTAAATACTTTTTTTTTTTTTAAAGATAGGGTTTTACTGTGTAGTTCAGGCTGGTCCTGGTTTTGATATTTTTGAACTTCAGTGTTTTTTGTTTTATTTTGTTTTTGTTCCTGAAGGTGGTTGTTATCAGTCTTCAGAATATTTGCTCTTCCTGACTTGTTTTATTGTTTTGAACAAGAGTTACTAGTGCACAATGAGTTTTTAGTGTGAGTTTCGACTTTGTCTAAATTTCCAGAAACAGTTTTTCATGAAGTGTGAGAGTGGATATTTGAGAGTTAGGATACGGTTATAAACAAATAATCCAGCTTCTTGCCAGCAAAACCTCAGTGTTTCAGTGTAACAATGTTTCTACAGTGTACAGTCTTAATATTTCCGATAAATAAAAACAGCCTTTTTGTATACTCTGCTTTCTGACATTGCATATGGTCAAGAAACCTAGTACAGTTTGACACTTTTGATCCAGTTTTGTCTGCATTTATCCTGCATTGAGATAATTCTTACCCTTAAAAGAAGCTCTGTCCCTTATTAGCAGTAACTTCCATTTCTCAGCTCCCTCAGCCCTAGCTTCTGCAAGTCTACTTTCTGTCTTTTAGATTTGCTTCTTTGGGCATTTCACGTGAATGAGTGGCACAAAATGTTGCCACAGACTTAGCATTTTCAAGGTTTATCTACCACGTGGGAGTCTCCAACCCCTGGGCCAGCGACTGGTACGTGGAGGAGCCCAAGGGGAGCTGAAAGCGAAGTCCCCCTGTCAGCTGCTCCCAGCTCCCTAGGTTCTGGGCCACTGCTGATCTGAGGTGGAGCTTCGCTTCCTGTCGCCTCCTGCTGGGGCTTGCCAGTTCAAGGCTATTACCCCAACTGACTGCAGAAAAAGTATATTCTCCTAACCCACTGGAAGAATGGTCTTCACCTAAACCGTGGCCTGGTGTCAGAAAGGTTGGGAACCACTTCACCATAGCATGTATTTATGTACTTCATTCCTTTTTTCATTGAATGGATAGACCACACTTTGTTTATTCACTACTTGATAGATACTGAGGTGATTTTCTACTTGTTGGCTGTTCCTACGGTGTTTATCTAGACTCTCCTCCATAAGCCTTACTATTCAAAAGGTGCTCAGATTGTGGGGTTAATTGAATCCAGTGGATGAATCTATGGATTTCATGTACTGTTAAGAGATGGGTGCTGGTTCAAGGGGTGGGTTGCAGGAAATGTAGCCTCCAAGTATATATTCTTGACCCAGTTCACCTTTCTGGGGATCAGCCCTCTCTGCCTCCTTTCTGCCTTTCCACGAGCAGCCTTTCTCAATGCCAGCCCCATCTGCAGTTGCTGGCTCATCCTATGTGGGCTGAGACCCAAAACGGACCTAAAATAACGTCTGAGTATTGATGTTGAGAATTATGTCCCAGTGACAAAGTGACTAAGGCAGACATTATGAATAATAGTGTTCTGAACATTGATGTACAATTCAGTTTCTTTGTGAATGTAAATGTCTTCATTTGTCTTGCGTGGATACTGAAGTATGGAATTGGTGGGTCTTGGTTGCAAACTCCATGAATATACTAAAAACCATCTTTTTATTTTTTCTTTTTTTTTGAGATAGGGTCTTGGCAGGGTATCGTACTATAGTTTAGGCTGGTCCTGAACTCACCACATAGCCCATTCTGACCTTGAACTCAGCAGTCTTTCTGCCTCAGCCTCAGTGCAGAGATTATTGGTGTGCAGCAGCCTACCTGGCTTATGTGGTGATAGGGAATCAAACTTGGGGGGGAGGGGTGTGCTTTTTCTTTTCTTTTTTGAGGCAGGATCTTGCTCTGTAGCCCAGGTTGGTCCTAAATTCACTGTATAGCCCACGTTGTCCTCGACCACACAGAAATCCTCCTGCCTCAGCTTTCTGACTACTGGGGTTATAGGCATGCTGCACCACCATTCTCAGCTTCTGTGGTGCTGGGGAATTGAACCCTGGGCCTTGTGCTTAGGAGACAAGTATCTAACTGCTGGGCTAGTCCTCTGGCCTCTCTTCTCTGCTTTTTAACAACTGCAAACATCTTAAGTTTCTAATGTTTATTTCTTGGCATATGGTACAGCCTGTGACTATGACTCTTCTTTTTGTCTTCTCAGTCTTTGCATTGGAGATGTCCAATTTCATGACAGGACATGATCAAGAGGCTAGATTGAACATCATGATTCAATTAGAAGCTTCTGCTCTGATAAGGTGTTAATTGTTCACATTACTTTGGCCAGAGTAAGACAATTTAATGTAAAAATTAGTAATGAGATGTGTATATTCTTCCTTTAGAGGCAGGCAGGTCATGTGATCATGAGCAGACTGTATAGCTTTTTTTGTAGTCAGAAGTGGGGAATAATTCTGGTACAGTCTGTTATACATATGGTATAGTGAGGGCTGAGAAGATGGGCCACAGAGAACAAGTTAGGTGTATGCGTGAAGGGCCAGCTAAAGGGGAAAAATGAATGTGTGGCTGTGTCTGGTCATCTGGGAACGCGAAGGAATGGCTGGATTTCTACTTGAGATTTTACTGGGGGGGGGGGTGAAAGAATGAGGTAGCAGCGGACTTCGGAAAGTGAAGGGATGAACCCGAGGGTTTACTGAGTGGGAAGGAAAATGAGTACCAGGGAGCTTGTGTTTAGGAAGCATGGGATTGGAGGTCTGAATGGGTTCCAGGCAGCTGGAATGTGACACACAGACTTTGTAGAGGAGAGACTGGTTTAGCAGACTAGTATTAAGAGATGTTGGCATTCAGGATTACAGTTTCAGGTGGTAACAAGGTCCAGGATTTGCTATTCTTAACTGAAAAGAAGAGGAAGTACAAGATATCTGGAGCAGAAGAATTGTGAACATGGTATAATCCAAGCATTTTGTCACTTGTCACTCTGTCATCTCCCACTAGAGAGTACTACCATGTGCTCACCATTGTATGGCTTGTGTGTGGTCATTCTGTAAATGATTTGTTGGATGAGTGAGTGAATGGGTAGAGGAAGGTGGTAGAACTTGGTGTCAAGAGGAGTACTGTAAGACAGGTGCTGATATTCTTCACTGGGGAAGTCTGAGTAGGTTGGTACATGGAGCAGACAGCAAGTGGCGCTTTCCTGTGGTTGGCTGTCAGTGCTCCTTTGGCTGGGAATGAAGCGAGGCCCTTCACCTGCTTTCTCTCAAATGACTGGGCATGTGCCCTGGATGTCTTGCAGCATGGAAACTGCCATTCAGAGAGTGTTCCAAGCAATAGGATGTGGAAGTTGCTGTGATCTTAGGGCAAGGGCCTAGAAATTGGTGTTGTGAAAGCAATCAGAGCCACCTAGATTCTGGATGAAGGAGATACAACCTATCTTCTGTTGGTAGACTGTCACAGAATTTGTAACCATCCTCAAACCACCATATTTGGCACCTAAATTGATGCTAGCAAAAGTTCAGGAGTATTGGTGTGGACGAGAACTTTATAGGATTTGTACTCATTAAGTAGTTCAATATATTGATCATATTGAGTTTTATTCTCAAGTCTAACCTTGTACCAGCTTTTTTTTTTTTTTTTTTTTTGGAGACAGGGTCTCGCTCTGTGGTCCAGGCTGGTCCTGAACTCACTTCAGAGCCCAGGCTGGCCTTGGCCTCATGGCAATCCTCCTGTCTCAGCCTCCAGAGTACTGGGATTACAGGCGTGCGCCACCCACGCCCAGCTTATGTGGTGCTGGGGAATTCAACTTGGGTACTTAGCGCTTGGCTTAGCGCTTGCTCAAGCGCTTTAACCGCTGAGCCATTCCTCCAGCCCCTGTACCAGCTTTGTTAAAACATTACCTGGGAGTGTAGACTCTTGTAATATTATGGAGTCTCTTAAATAAATTTTAAGCAGTTTCAGCAACTTCTGCATGTTGGCAACATGCACAGGAAAGCTTTCTAGTCAAATACTTGATTTGGGCAAGTATTTTTAAAATATAGTTACCAAAGTTCAAAGTGTTAACAGTAGTGAGTGACTTGATAGGCAGATTTTCTAAGTTGTACTTAGCACATATTGATTGAAGCATTTGTAAAACACAAGTTAAAAACAATTATGTTGGGGCTGGAGGAATAGCTCAATGTTTTTTTTTTTTTTTTTTTTTTGTTTTTTGTTTTTTTGAGACAAGGTCTTGCTCTGTAGTTCAGGCTGGTCTTTAACTCACTATGGAGCCCAGCCTGGCCTTGAACTCAGGGGAATCCACCTGCCTCAGCCGCCCCAGTGCTGGGATTACAGGTGTGCGCCACCATGCCCAGCTTATGTGGTCTTAGGGAATCCAACTCAGGTACTTAGCACTTGACTTAGCGTTTGCTAAGCAAGTGCTTTAACTGCAGAGCCGTTCCTCCAGGAACTCCCCCCTTTCTTTCTTTCTTTTTTTTTTTTTAATAGCTCAATGTTAAAACACTTGCCTAACAAGCTCAAGGCCCTGTGTTTGATTCCCCAGTACTACACAAACTGGGCGTCGTGTTCCACACATGCAATCCCAGCACTCAAGAGGCTGAGGTGGGAGGATTGCTGTGAGTTTGGGACAGTTTAGGCTACATAGTGAGTTCAGGACCAGCTTGGATTGCAGACTAAGATCTTGTTTCCGAAACAAAACAAAAAACAAGCAAAAATTTTATGTTGTAGTGTTGATGAATAGAATTATGTAAGAGAAGTTGTGTTAGTACTTATTTGTGTGTTTAGTGTTAGGGATGGAACTGAGGGCCTTGTGTAGGCCAGGCAAGTGAGTATCCAGCCTCATTCATTCATTCATTCATTCATTTGTTCATCCATTCATTTATTGAGAGACAGGACCTTATTATCACTGAATTCCCCAGTCTGGGCTTGAGATTGCATTCCCCCTGACTCAGTCTCCTAGAGGGCAGGGTTGTGGGATGACAGGTGTGTGCCACCAAACTTGGCTGTTGTAAAAATTTTTGATTAAATTTTTTGGTTAAACTTTCATTTGGCTTTTTTTGAGACAGTCTTCTCACTATATAGAAAATCACTAAGATTTTTTTTTTGCCTCAGCTTCTTTAGTGCTTAATTATGGGGGTGCATTTTTAGGCCCAGCTTGAATTGACTTTTGGTATCCTGTGATGAACAGGGTTTCTCATTCGATTTTGCCCTTGAAACTTACCTGGGGCTATTGTTAAAAATTCAGCTTTGCCAGCTCCTTTCCTGGAGATTCTTGATGAATTGGGCTTTTGAGAGGGTCCTATATCTGTCATTTCTCACACATAACTTTAGGAACAGGCAGACTTAGGAAACACCCCCTAAGGGATTTTCTCTTTTGTATTATAAAGAGAAAATTGAAACAAAAATGATAATATTACCGATACGTAGTTTCAACTAATACCTTAGAGAAAAATTGAATTTTTCTCTGAGATTTCCATTTCCCACTGTTGTAGAGTTTGACATGGGACATGAGACAGTTGGTTCAGTTGTAATTATTTTCTTCCTTGAACAGAGGTACATGTTAGGTATTGGTTATAATTAAGTTGTGGATTGGTTGAAATAGCATTGATAATGTCTGCACCTGAAGATGGTAATAGTATTTACCTTAATAGATTTGTTGCAAGGCAGAAAATAAAGTGAAAGCACTTGACTTTGAAAGAACTATGTGGGTTGTTATTTTTTTACTTCGAGACAGGGTCTCACTCTCACCCAGGCTGGTCCTGAACTGTGTAGCTGAGACTGACCTCGAACTCAAGATAGTCCTCCTGTCTCAGCCTCCTGATGCTGGTATGATAGACATGTGCCACCATGCTCCGCTGTTATGTGGTGCTGGGGAGGTCAAACTGGGGTCCCTGGCCTCCTAGGCAAGGCTCTGGCCTCCTAGGCAAGGCTCCAGCCTCAGGAAGAACTGTGTTAATTGCTGTTAGTGCCACTGAGTTTGACTTCTGGTATGAAATGTATGATTTTTAAGCACACATAACCATGCCTAGAAGGGTACAAACACAGATTTTCTAATCAAGTCATACGTTTTACTGATATGTACTTTTTTTTTCTCCTTTTCCTGTCTGCCTTTTCAGTTAAGACACAGGGGTTGGAGAAGTAGCATAGTGGTTATAGCACTTGCCCAGCAAGCACAGGGCCCTGAGTTCGATTCCCCAGTACCACATTGGTCGGGTGTGATGGTGCATGCCTTTCATTCCAGCACTAGGAAGGCTGAAGCAGGAGGATTGCTGTGAGTTGGAGGCCAGCCTGGGCTGCTTTGTGAGTTCAGCACCAGCCTGGACTACAGAATAGACCTTGTGCTTGCTAGGTGAGTGCTGTACCTGCTGTGCTATTATACCCAGTCCCTTAGGCAGCATTCTAAACACTATCAGTGTTAAGCTCTATTCACAGAGATTCTGGGTTTTCAGTCTGCTGCTGGGCTGTCTTTGAATTAATCTACCACACAACTGTTTGTTTTTGAGGCAGCATTTTACTCTGTCGTCCAGGCTGGTCCTGAACTCAGTGTGTAGTCCAGGCTGGCCTTAAACTCAAAGCAATCCTCCTGCCTCAGCCTCTCCAGTGCTAGGATTACAGATGTGCGTCTCCACACTCAGTTTATGTGATGCTGAGGAATCAAGCTCAGGGCCTTGTGCTTGCTAGGTAGGTGCCTTAACTATACCCCAGCCACCAAAGATTTTTGCAAATCTGAGATTTCATAGGATTTTTGATTTAAGAGCAATAACTAGTAATTTAATTCATAGTGAGAGAAAAAGCAGCGTGATACAGTAAGATGGAAATTGGCCTGGTGTGGGGACCCAGCAGGCTTCTCACAGTCTTCGGTTTATACTCAGGCCTCTAACTGTGGTGAAGTTTAGGTGAATGTTTTGAAAGGGAATAGCAGTTTTTTTTTAAAAAAACATACTTTGTGCAATATAAAGGGTCTCTCTGTCCTTCCTTTCCTCCCTCCCTCCGTCCCTCTTTCCCTTCCTTCCTTCCTTTCTACTTACCTCCCTACCTGATCTTAAGAAAAAAAGAGTGCACTGGATCTTTGTTTAGCTTGTATAATATTACTGAACTGAGATAAATGTGGAATGAAACTGAGTCTTGCATGTCAGCATAATGTCTTTATTTTTTATTTTAAAATATCAAATAGCTTGGGTTGGATATTAATATAAAAACATTTAAAGATCTTTTTTCCCTTCCTCCCAGCTTTTGTGATATTTTTCTTTTGTTTCAGGATAAGCATAATTTTTTGGACCAAATGGATTTTGTTGTAGGGTGTAATGTTTAATCTGTGATTTAAAAAGCATATTGTGTCATTTCAGGAATATTAATACATCAGGGGAGTTTCTCAGTAGAAAACTGTTTTCCAACTTATAGAATATTGTATTCTGAAGGTTTTACGTTTTTATTTAAAATAATTGTGCCCTAAGGGAGAAATCGGTATTCTTAAAAAATAAAAACAAAAACAACTTGAAGTTACCATAGGAACTTGTATTTGCAGTTTTGTTGCTGTAAAACAGAGCAGTCAGTTCTTTTGTTCCTCAGGAAAATCCCTACTAGTTTGCAGCTGAAGCGTTCACCCGACTGTTTCTGTCTTACTTGGTAGGTGTAAAGATGGCTCTCTGTGTTACTGGAATCCCTATTGGATGCTGCCCTCTGATGTTTGTGGAATGAACTGCTTTTGGGAAGCGGCTTTTAGGTAGGCACTTCATATTTAATTAGTAGGTCAGTGTAGGTAAGATCAGATAGTAGACATTCAACCTGTGATTGTCATAGGATGTGAAAGTGTTTCTTTTCCTGTAATTGAATATTGTCATACAAATAAATAATTTATTTTTTGATTGGGTTTTCTATTTTCCTTATTTTGTAATTATTGCTAACTTTTAGTATTAAAATGCTCTGAGCTTTTTTAGGTGTTGTTAAAATAAACCTTGTTCTTAGGGGGTTTGGGGCTTAACTTTTGGGGTAGATGATAATGCAATAAACAGGTGATAAAGATAGGCTTCCACTAGGTGTTTACAGATGCACACAGGTAGAGAGATTTTTTTTCCTTCCCAATTTAAAGTTGAGAGTCCTGAAGAAAACAGTTTGTTAGACGGGTGAGACAGCTGAGGAAATACTATATTAGTTATTACCAGAGAGCTTGAATATTGAGGAATGAAAGAATAAAGATGTATGTTTACCTTTATAAGTATATAAAGGAACAAACAATATGGTTATTTATTTATTTATTTATTAAGACAGGGACTCTCTGTAGCCCAGGCTGGTCTGGAATTCACAGGTTAGCCCAGGCTGGCCTTGGACTCAGGACAGTCCGCCTGCCTCAGCCTCCCAAGTGGTGGGATTACAGGCATGCACGACCATGCCCAGCTTTATGTGGTGCTGAGGAATCAACTCAGGGCCTTGCACTTGCCAGGCAAGCGCTTTAACCACTGTGCTGATCCTCCTGCCCATGATGGTTTATTGATCTTCAAGTTTACTGAGTTGCTATTCTTTGTTGTTCATGGATGAAGAAGGTGCAGGGTTGACTGGGGGCTCAGGTTCCTTGCTGCTGTAGTATCCAGTGGAAGGACAAGGGTTAATAGGAATGAGTTAAGTCAGTGACTCTCACACTTACCCTGAGAGAGTGGCAGGGGATACTGAGAGCCAGCCTGGATTTTATGTTTCCAAAGAGTGACATTTTTTTGATTCACTATCTTTACTGTGTCTTTATGTTTAATTTAACTTTTATTTACTCTGTTTGCCAGGCAGAATGCTAGGTGCTTATTTCCAGATTCTCTAGTGAGGTTAATGTGGCTCTGCCCTTCACTCTAATCTCTGCATTAGTACACCTGAGATCACGAGTAGACATGACAAATTGTAGCCCTCAGAGGGCATCTTAATTCATCAGGGAGGGTTCCTGTAGCAAGTTATCCAGACTGAATGACAGGAGATGAGGTTTCTCTAGGTAAGAAGATTTGCTTTTAAATTAACAAATCATGATTATGTATATTTATAGGGAACAGTGTAATGTATGATATGAGTATCTGATGTGGAATAATAGTACTAATTAGCATTTTCATCACCTCAAATATTTATAATTTTTTGTAGTGAGAACATACAAATGTTTTCTCTTAGAAATTTTGAAATATACCATACAATGTGATTAGCTATGTTTTCTTTGCTCTGCCATAAATCTTGAACATATATTTCTCTGGACTGACTGGGACTTAGTACTTTTTGACCTCCGCCCCTTGCTCCCATATCTGGTAATATCCCTTCTACAGTTTTTTTTTCTATCTAAGAGCTGCATTTGTTTTGTTTTGTTTTGAGACATAGTCTTACTCTGTAGTCCAGACTGGTCCTGAACTCATTGTCTTCCTCAGACTGGCCTAGAACTCCTGGTAATCTCCCTACCTCAGCCTCCTGGGTGCAGGGATTACAGCCATGTTACCACCACACCTGGTTATTACTTGCTGCTGGGAACTGAACCCAGGGCCTTCCACTCCTAGACAAGTGCTGTCTGATTACTGCGCTGTGCCCCTAGCCCAAGAGCTGCGTTCTTAACATCTGTTGGTAGTATGTGTTTTTATTTTTATTTTGAGACAGCACCTTGCTGTACAGTAGTCCAGGCTGGCCTCGAGCTCACGACAGTTCTCTTGCCTCAGCCTTCCAAGTGCTGGGACTACAGTGGTGTGCCACCGCGTCTGGTATATATATATATATGTTAAACCTTATATTTTCACTACATATGAATAAGTGGAAGAGAATAATTGATATTAGAAACTTTAATTAAATCATGTTGCTCTGGGAAAAACCTGAGGAGGTGGAATTTTATAATGGATCAGCCCAAAAGAATTCTAACTTTTAAAGATTAATAATGACCAAGCAATGATACATGTATCAGTTCCTCAAAATGAACATTAACTATTACGTGTTTTGAACATACATTAAAACAAAAACAAATGCACACGTAATAAAACACACAGATCCTAATCTGAGCAGACACACACTATGATCCAGGGTAAGAAGCCAGTGACGCTGAAATAACACCCTTGAAAACAGTACAAGTTTGATGCAGAAAGAAAAAGAAATTTTAGTCCAATTAAAAAAAAAAATTTTATGCTTCAGTTTAACATTTTGGGAAATTGGGACACCAGTTTCTTTTGATTTTATTTATTTATTTTTTGAGACAGGTCTTGCTCTGTAGTCCAGGCTGGGCCTGACCCCATTATGAAGTCCAGGCTGACATTAAACTTAAAACAATTAAAACAGTCTTACTGCCTCAGCCTCCTTAGTCCTGGGATTAGAGGTGTGCTCCACAGTGCCTGGTGTATATGGATCTGGGGAGCTGAATCCGGGACCTTGTGCTTGCTAGGCAAGGATTCTAACTGCTGAGCTATTCCTTCGACCCTATATTTTATGTTTTTATGAAAAAATATGCTAGTGAATAACGTTGATGAGCTCTACTTTGCCTTGTAACATAAATCCAACCCTGAGATCTGAGTAAACCTGGAAACTTCTGTGTTCTCTGTTTTAGAAAGGTCAGACCTTTGATCTCAGGAGTCCACAGAGGGTCAGGCATGGTGCTGCACGTTTGTAATCTGGCTTTCTGGGCAGTTGTGTACCTGAGTTCAAACTGATCCTGAATTTATTGGCTTTACGAGAAAGTGTTTCAATGTGAAACATAAAAAAGGACTGAGGATGTAGTTCATGGGAAGGTCCAGGGTTTCTTCCCTGGCATCTGTCTACCATTCTCCTCACCCCACAAGAGAAATTCCCTTTTCTTACATTTTGGTGTCACAATCTGCCTGGCACTAGGGACCGGTAGTTCGGCATCGTTTTCTCAGGCAGTCCCTAGCTTTCCCATTTGGATTCTTATTTTTGATCAGATCTGATAGATGTGCTCATTTCTTCCAATTGCTTTTATGCAGTAAATAATATATGAAAGAAAATAGGCCTCCTGTTTTCATCCTTTGTGTGCATATTATGCATTTCCTTAGTTGTGGTTAAATATAAACCCCATTCTCTCAGGAGGCACATCTTCACAATCACCACGTTAATGGCCATATGCTAGTTCATTGAGTTCCAGAAAGGATTTTGTACTTGGAGCTTTTTATCTTACTTTGAAAACTTAAATATTGTTATCTTCATTTATTGAGTTTCTTACTTTTCTTTCATCAATTTTGAGTATTCTGTCTTTAAAACCAAGCTAAACACAAAATTCTCATAAGAATTTACTTTCAACTCTTTCTCCCTTTAAAGAATCATCTGTTCATTCTCTTTTCTTTCACCAAGAACGCTCTTGTAAGGGTATCCACCTTGACTTTGTATGCCACATATACATGGCATATAGAAAACCAAATGTAGTTAGAAGGAGCAAATTAAATCACTAAATTGTGTTCTAAAAAACTACACAGGGGCCTGGGTAATGTCTCAGCGCTTAAAGCATTTGCCTAGGAAGCACTAATCAAGCGCCAAGTACCCAAGTTCATTCCTCAGGGTGCACACTCTGAAGGCTGAGACAGGAGAATTGCTGTGAGTCCAAGGCCAGTCTGGGCTCCATATTGAGTTTAGGACCAGGCTGGGCTACAGAGCAAGACCCTGTCTCAAAAAAAAAAAAAAAAAAAAAAAACCAGGTTTTTTTTTTTTTCTACACAATTTACGCCTTGAGCTTCATTTGTGTATGTGCTGGGCTCATCCATTACCTTTGCATTATTGGGAGTTACCGTGTTACCACTCAGGAGGGTAATTGATAGCTTAGTGACTTATTTCATTAATTATTTATTGAGCATGTTTCCATTTTTACTTTGCATTTTTGTCTTTTGCTCTGTGTATTATCTGTTGATATTTGCCTGCTTAATTTTGTGTTTTGAAAATTTTTTGATTCCTCCTGAGTTTTTAATAACACTTTTTTAATATACTAATTTATTATTTGGGTTCTTTATTTACTTTTAAATTTTTATTTTATTTCATTTTATTTTTTGAGACAGGTTCTCACTGTGTAGTCCAAGCTGGTTCTGAAATCACTATGTCTCCCAGACTGGCCTGGAATAAAAGGACACAATGAAATGTATTTTTTTTTTTTTTGAGACAGATTCTTGCTCAGTAGTTCAGATTGGTCTGAACTCATAGCAATTTTCCTGCTTCAGCTTCCCAAGTGTTGGGATTACCAGTAGGCGTGCCACCACACCTGGTTTATGTGGTGCTGTGCAATCAAACTCAGGGCCTGAGCTTGTTGGGCAAGTACCAATCGCTGAGCTACTCCCCCACCCCCTGAAATATATTTGTTTTGTTTCAATTAAAACAAAACAAAAAAGTATTCTAATTCCTTTATAATAGAAATCTACTTATAATTAGGTTATATGAAGGCTTAGAAATCTGTTAATAGTATTAGCAATACAGTTTGCTCAGTGTTTACCTAGCTAGCTCTGGTTTGTATTTCCAGCACCACATAAACCGGATGTGGTGGTGCACACCTGCAATCCCAGCAATGGGGAAGCTGAGGCAAAAGGATTGCCCTGAGTTTCAGGCTACATAGTGATCAGGACCAGTCTGGACTACAGAATAAAACCCTGTCTCAAAAAAAAAAAAAAAATTTGTCACTTAAAAATGTCTTTCTTTTTGACAGGAGGAAAGTGGTAATGCTGTCTGTTGTGACATGATAGTTTTGGGGTTTTTTTGGTTTCCCCCTCACTATTTTTATTAATATACAAATATAATACATAATATTTACAATGAATTTGGGTCTTTCATATGTATCGTATCGACTTTACAATCCCTTCCCATTTCCTACCCTCCTAAACCCTCCCTCTCCCTTCCCCCAACTCCGGCTATCACTTCATGTGGTTCTGTAGAATTTCTGTGTTCTGTGTTTTCCAAGTCAGTACTTAACATATTAATCATTTCACTTAAGTCACCACTCTACCTCAGCTTCCCATTCCTCTAATGGGTTCGCAGTAGTTAAATCTTGATACCTCTTCTCTGAATCCAACCAATCCCTTTATTGGGATATTCACCAAAAGTTTTTTTTTCCATATTTTCCTATATCTTTGTTGTTACTGTTAAACCTGGCCTTACCCACCAGTTCACATTAGAAAATAACTATAAGCTTGTAGTTCAAAAGACTAGTTAATTTGGGAAAGAAGAAAAAAATACATTTCAATTGGTTTAGCTGAATACTGGAAGGTACATACTTGTACATTCATCTTTATATCAATCAGTGTCCTTAGGATAAACGTTCATCATTGACCTAATAAGTGAATTGCTACAACAAAACAAGGTTAAAACTATATCACATTGCTACATTAAATGAACTTAAGTCTATATACCACATAAATATATGTAAAGTGACAGATACGAAGGCAAATTTAGTTATTTCAGAATTTTTTAACTTTCGTAACTTATTTACTCATACTTAACTGATTACTGACATACTTTTTCTCAGCTCATTCTCCTCTAGCTGTTGTTGCTTTTCCTCTGGAGTCATTGGTGTCGCTGGTCTCCCTTTCACTTTCTAAGATTCCTTTAAGTATTCTCTGCAGTACTGGCTCAGTGGCTGCAAATTCCTTTAAGCTTTCTCTGTCATGGAAAGTTTTAAGTTCTCCCTTTAAATTAAAAGAAAATTTTGCTGGATATAGCAGTCTTAGTTGGCATTTATGTTCTTTTAGTGCTTGGATGACATTGCTCCACGATCTCCTGGCTTTTAGAGTCTGGATTGAGAAGTCTGAAGTTATGCTGATGGGCTTATCTTTATAGGTTACCTTCTGTTTTTCTCTTTCTGCTTTTAGTATTTTCTCTTTGTGTTGGGTTTCTAGAATTTTAATTATGATGTGTCGTGATGAGGATCTCTTCTGATCAAAGTTGTTTGGTGTTCTGTATGCCTGCAATAGTTCCATGTTCATTTCTTTTCTTAGATTTGGGAAATTTTCTTCCATTATTTCATTAAACATGTCCTTTAAGCCTTTTGTTCTGTCCTCAGTCTTCTCCTGGATTCCCATAATTCTGAGGTTGTTTCTCCTGGAATCATCTGTCAGCAGTTGTAATGATTCGCTTTCTTTATTTACTTTGTGTTCTTCATGGCCTGTATGTTGCAGCTTAGTCACTTTATTTTCTAGGTCTGACATTCTATTCTGAAGTTGTTTAAAGTGGTTGCTTATTATTTCTGGTGTGGTTTTCATTTCCTGAATATCTGCATTCAATTTTTCTATATCTCTGTTGTGTTCTTTTCTGATTTCTTGTTTTGTCTTCATTATCTTCTGGTCTATTTCTTCTCTGGTCTCCTCTAGTTGCTTTTCAAGGCTTGCTTTTTGGTTAGCTATGTGTTGGTGTACTCTTGTGCTGTTTTATTTCCTGTTTTAATTCCTGCTATAATTCACTTAATTTCTGCGCCCAGAATTTGCCATCATTTTTGCTATATTCATCTTTAGTTACCCTGATATCATCTTCTGGAGTGTCAAGTCTTTTTGTAGGAGATTCTTCTTTGGTCTCCTCTAGTTGCTTTTCAAGGCTTGTTTTTGCTTAGCTAAGTGTTTTTGTAGCTCTTGCGTTGTCTGTTTTATTTCCTGCTTTGCTTCCTGCTTTAATTGCTGCTTTAATTCACTGACTATCTGGGCCCAGAAGTCATCATCATTTTTTCCCTTTTCTTCTTTGGGCTCTGCAATTTCACTGTTCTTGGTGCCGTCTTCTGGGGTGACAGGTCTTTTTGTATGAGATTTGTTATCACGTTTCCCCATGGTTCTGCTACCTCTGACTGTCTCTGGTGCACAGAAAAGAAAATGGCTCCTGCTGATGTCACTGCCTGAGATGGCTGCTGAGCACTGTTTCTAATCTGGGATCCCAGGGCCTTTTCTAGGAGGAGTGCATGCTGCTTTTGTACACCCACCTGAGGGTTGGTGTTTCAGAGGGTGGGGCCCCCCCAGCTGCTGATAATTCCCTCATCTCCGGATCAGCACTTACCTCGGGCTGAGGTTCTGGTCTCTGGACCTTGTTTGTGGTCTGTTGGTGCCGACAGCTAGGGACTGCGCCGAGGTGGCTGCTTCTTTCCTCCTCTTCAGATGTGACTTCAGAATTTCTGACCTGCCCGCAGCCTCCTCTCCCATTGTTGCATGCTCCGTCCTCTACCAGCTCCGTTCCGTCAGATGTTCAGGTCCTGGCGAGCTTTCCTCCGTCCTCAGCTGCCTTGGGGCTCCAGCCGTTTACAGCTGGCTGCAGCAACTTCCTAGTCCGTGGGGATTTTTTTTTTCCCTCTGATTTTGATGATCCTTCGGAGTTTCTGGCCTCCCGCTGGTCGCCTTTCAGTTCTGGGGAATGCTCCTCTCTTTCCTAGCTACACCAAACACACTTTTTCTAACTGTCTTCTTGACTTTTTAAGTGAGTTGGTGAGGAGACATTGTGCGGCACTGTTACTCAGCCACCATCTTGACAGGAAGCTCATGATAGTTTTGTTAAGTGGTCCCCAATTTGGATTTGCCTGTCTCCTCATGATTATTTGGGATTTTGAGCAGATTCAGCACACAGAAAATAGTATATTCTTTGGCCACTCTGTCAGGAGATAGCTGATGTCATGCTTAACATTATTGATTATGTTTGATGACATGGCTAAGGTTATGAGCTCCTGTTTCTGCTCTGTACTAGTGTCTTCATCATCTTTGTAATATATGAGAAAATACTTTGTTGCTGTGTGGTTTTAAGTCCAGATTATTTATTACAAAATTAATTACAATAATAGATTCTTTATATGTTTCTGTCAGTATTCATCTTTAAAAAAGAAGAGATCTTTCCCCTTACTCCATTTTGGACCTGTGGATTCTCTTTAAAAATCTAGCATGCTGCCTGTTACTGCCACTTTTGATGTGCAGATTGTGTCCCATTTAACTGTGGGATGGACGCTCTAAGATTAACTGAATTATCTGAGCAATTTGTTCTCATCATATAGAAAAATAGAAATCTTTGGGACTGATTTTAGAGGGACTTACTTTCCTCTGGAGGAGCATTTCACTTTTTCTTAAGGTTTATATTGTACCTGTTGTGGTATATAGATAGAAAATTCTGTGCAAAACAACATATGACCATTTTAGTTTATTTTAAAAATCTCATTGTCTTTTGATTTAGGTTAAGAGCTGGTTATGGGCCAATTAAGCAAGCCCAACCTATAAGAAGTTCTAATCTCATGATACATTAATGAAAGCCTTTCTACTACTGTGGTCTTGATTTTCTTTTTTAAAATTTTTAAGTTTTGAGACAGGGTCTCACTCTATAGTTCTGGCTGGTCCTGAAGTCACTGTGGAGCCCAGGCTCGCCTCAGACACATACTAATCCTTGTACCTCAACCTTCTGAGTGCTGAGATTACAGGCATGCACCACCATGACTAGTTTATGTGGTGCTGAGGAATTGCACTCAGGGCCTTGAGCTTGCTGGGCAAGCGCTTTAACCACAGAGTTACACTCCCAGCCCCTTGATTATTACTATTACTGTATTTTAAACTTGTATCACTGTGGCTTGTTTTGAGGATTTGTGTCTTCCTGTCATAGGTATAAAAGTACAGATACACGCCCCTCAGTGGATCTAGCTTCTACCTTAGCGACTGACAGGCTTAACAAAAAGGAGGCAAAAAGATGGAGAGGGCAGACCAGGGAGGATATACTACTTGGGTCTAATGATTGGCAGTGGGAAAAAATGGCGAGCTTTCAGATGAGCTGGGCTGATCCTCGGGTCAGAGGAGAGACGTGGCAGTAGGGCAGCCAGAACTGCTGTGTTGTTAGAGGTGACCTCCAACACAGCTGGGGCCACGAACCGGGGGCTCAGAGTCTTCCCTCCTGAAAAAAACATACCAGTGTTCTGCTCTTATGTCTTAGATCTTATTTAAAAAATATTTGCATCTTACCGTTTATTTGATAAATGGGGCCAAATGTATGTCACTGAAAAGTTATGTGAAGAACATTTCTTGTAATCAGCATTGTTTAAGAGTGGAGTCTCTTGGAATATTTATGTGTGAAATTATGACTGGTTTGCTTCAGAGGGATCCGTTGGTAAAAGGAGTTTTGGGAAGGGGTTTTAGATGACATAAGAATGTGTTTAAGAATTGATCAGTGGAGACTTGTAAGTCAGTGGTGCTTGCTTTCTCAATAGGTTCTATATGAAAAAATTAAGCCCTTGTGCCCCATCCCCCGCAGACGTCTACTATAAGTAAGGAATTAACTCCCTCCTGTGCAAGATGGTTCCAGTTCCATACTTCTGGGCAACTGAGAAAGCAGTCATTTTTTGTGTTCTGGGATTTGTTGAAAAGACTTCTCAAGAGAAGTACTAATACATGATTGATTTAGCATTCTAATGTTGTGTAATACGATGTAGCTTTGCTTTTCTATTTTTTTGAGACAGGGTCTTGCTCTGTAGTCTAGGCTGGTCTTGAACTCACTATGGAGCCCAGGTTGACCTCAGCTTCATGGCAGTCCTCCTGCCTCAGCCTCCCACATGCTGGGATTACAGGTGTGTGCCACCACACCCAGCTTCTGCAATGCCAGGGAATTGAACCTAGGCCCTTGAGCTTACAAGGCAAGAGCTTTAACTGCTGAGCTATTCCTTCAGCCCCTATAGCCTTGCTTTTTTAAATAGGAATTTTGAACTTAAGTTTTGAACATTTTGAAAATAGCAAGTTGTAAATATGTATGAATGCTATTAGAAAGTGTATTTTTCTTACATACTAGGTATAATGTAAAAAGTCACCCTATTGAGAAAATGCACCTTGCTGTGGTTGCTTGTGGGGAAAGACTGGAAGAAACTATGACGATGTTGAAGTCAGCTGTCATATTCAGCATCAAACCTCTTCAGTTCCATATTTTTGCTGAAGACCAACTACATGGTAGCTTCAAAGAGCGAGTAAGTATTTGAGACATAAAGTTGTAGAGTTGAAAACTTAATAGTGTGCTTTCATAGAATGCTCTTTCGTTCCTTCATTGAGCAAACATTGATTCCATGACTGCCCTCCTGGGTAGGAAGAGCTTCTTAGAACCAATTCCTTCTACAGTGTAAGATGAGCATCTGTTTTGAATAGGCAATTTAAGGTTATCTGTCAAACATGAAGGTTTTATTACCAGGTATAATTCCAGAATGTTTTGGTTGAGAAGTAGTCAAGATAAAAGTTTTATTTCTTTCGTATAATAGAAAAAAAAGCAGTTACGTGACAACTTTTTATCTTTATGTATTACTATTTAATTTATTTTTTCTGATTGTGGCTAGCCATACCTTCCTTCCTCTCCTCTTTCCTCATCACCTTCCTTCTGTACCTGGGTTTGAACCCAAAGGCTTATGCATGCTAGGCAACCACTCTACCATTGAACTACATCCCCAGCATTGCTAGGTCTTTTTTTTTTTTTTTTTTTTTGAGACAGGGTCTCACTCTGTAGCCCAGGCTGCTCCTGAACTCACTGTGGAGCCTAGGCTGGCCTTGGACTCACTGCAATCCTCTTGTCTCAGCCTCCCAAGTGTTGGGATTACAGGTGTGCGCTACCACCCCCAGCTTATGTGGTGCTGGTGAATTGAACTCAGGTACTTAGTGCTTGACTTAGTACTTGCTAGGCAAGCGTTTTAACTGCTGAGCCATTCCTCCAGCCCTGTAGTAAGGTCATTTTTAACATGAAGTTTACCTGATTGTCCAAGATAGCTGCTCAGGTTCTGGCCATTGCACCCATATTCAGTCCACTATGTAAGGAAGTCCCTTCCTTCACTTGTAAGAAAACTTTCCAAAAGTCATTGTGACATTTCTGCCAATATTCCTTTGGTGTGAATTAAATCATGTGACCATACCTAGCCGTTAGGATGGAAAATACACTTTTTGATAAGTGTAACCTTGTAACCTCCTTAAAATTTTATGGAAGATTTGGAGATCAGATACAGAGAGGAGAACATAAAAAGAAAATATGCTTTAAATCGCACTAGGCTGTATTCTGAGGTAGTGGTAAAAATATTGCCAATGACCCTGCCCTTCCTCCCTCCCCCACTTCCTCCCTTCTCTTTCCCCTTTCTCTTTTCCTTTTCTCTTCTTCTGTATCAACTAATTATGCTGATTTTCCTACTTGGTCTAACTGTGTATATAACTTATTTTTTGTGCTTGCTTTAGCAGCATGTATACTAAAAGCATTTTTTTCTAAGTAAAATCAGTCTGTTTTCCATATTGAGGGAAGAATACCACTTACAATTTCATGTCTTCCCAAATCTTTGAATCCAAGAGATATAAAAACAGTTTAAAATGTTTCTAGTGCATTTATTTTTGATACATACTTTTGTGATCTTTACCTCTGGATTGTTTTTATAAAATATTTGAGGAATTAATCTTGCCTTACAGATTAAAAAGTAGTAACAAATTGCTACTAACTGGAAATCTTAAAATTAATAAAAAGGTAAAATACTGTTTGATGTTAGATGCTGTATCTGTACTGTATTTTTCAATTTAAGACTTATGTGACTGTAATAATTAACATAGATAATGTTGGTTTTCTTTTGAAGAAAGAATATCACGTATTTGGTGCATCATGCTTTTAGTATCAAGCATAACTAAGTATTAAGTGGAAAATGCCAAGAATTTCATTTTTGAAGTTGATATTGAAAGGATAGTCAAGTTATTTATGAATCTAGGGGGGAAATAAAAGTGTTAATTTTTAAAAAAAATAATTGAAACCCTAAACCAGAGTGTGGAGAAAAGATATTCCATTAAACTGCAGTGGAAAATACGAATGTTTAAAACTCTTCTTGAATATAATCATGAAAAGATTATCTTTTGCCTATTAAACAAATTATCTTTTCTCCTATAGATTGTTTCTGAATGCTCTTTACTTAATTTGAGTCAGTAGTTCTAAAGTCAAGCGTGGTGGCATATATCTGTGATCCCAGCTACTTGGGAAGACGAGGCAGAAGGATCACTTGAGGCCAGGAGTTAGAGGCACTGTCTCAAAAAACAAAAAAACCCCCCATAATTCTGTTGAAGCAATGTTGATAGATTGTACTTAACTGAGTTTGAAAAAATTCAGTCTCTTGGTAGTGCATTCAAAATATTGAAGAGTATGTTTCATTGCTGATTTAAAATTTTTTAAATCAATTTAAAAAAATTGGCATCAGGTATGTATTTGGATTATCCTGAGTATTGTTATTATCAGGAATATACAAACATGTCGAAAAAAGTAAAAATGGACAAACTAGTTTTATATTAGTTTGACTTTGAATGCCAACATTTTAATATCATGCTATAATAATAATAAAATTAGTGCTTACTGTTTCTGATTTTAATTTACTTAGAGATTTAGAATATTTGTCAAGGTAAAACTGGGGGCAATTGAACTTTCTGATGTTGACTTATTACCTGGTAATTTGTATGGCATCTTAGATCTCAGTGGTGTAGTCTTTCTGGCCTATGAGTATGATTTTTAGATTTTGAATGAAAACAAAAGTTGCTGATGAGAAAGAAGAATCTTCTTAGCTGTGCAATGCAAAAATGTGTCTGTTTTACTTCATGTTTTGTAATTGTTGGATTATAATATTACAGAGAAAATTAAAAGTGAAACAAATCTGAATTCTTTTTAAATCTCTTATTTTTTGTTTTTAGCTTGACAGTTGGTCATTTCTACAGTCATTTAATTACACGTTATATCCTATTACCTTTCCAAGTGAGAATGCAGCAGAGTGGAAAAAGCTTTTTAAACCATGTGCTTCCCAGAGATTATTCTTGCCAGTAAGTTTTTATTCTTTTGGAGTTTTTAAATTTGAAACTTTTACACAGATAAGTGTCTAAAGAATTACATGTAGGTTGAGTGAAATAAAAAAAAAATGGATATGTGTTTGTGTGCCCTTTTTTTGAACATGAGAAAAATTTTTCATAAAACAGGCCAAAGCTATAATAAAAATAAAATGTTTTGGGCCAGGCATTTGTCTCAGTGGTAGAGGGCTTGTCAAACATGTATGAGGTTCTGGGGTTCCATCCCCAGCATTGTTGAATTGTTAAGTGGGTTGAGGCAGCCGTAGCATGTTACGAATGTAATAGGCTGTCAGAAAAGTCATGATGTATTGAAACAGCACCTGGCTCTAATTCCTCTTTAGAAGTACTAAAGTCATTCGTGTCTGTTGATGTTATTGCTATGTCATTTGAAGCTAGAACAGCTGTTCTAGCTTCATTGAAAAATTGTTTTTGAATTTTAGAGATTTTACAAGTTGAATATGGAAGACCAAACTCTTCATTTTCGCTAAATTTTACTCTTCTGTAAAAGGAAGAACACACATCAAGCTTTTGAAAAGTTGAGTACGCTTACAGTGACAGTGCTCTACAAAAACATCAGTGCCAACAATGATTCACAAAATTCTCTGCTGGTCATTTTGATCTCAACAGTGAGGGAGGGCCTCTGAGGAAGCATTGATCTAGTCAAACCCACATTACATACCATGAGCGGTGTGAGAGGTTGCAGAAATGTTAAACATCATCGTCTAAGTGTTCACAACCACCTAAAGAAGGTGGGCTATGTAAGCTAGCTCAACACTTGCGTTTTTATGAACTTGTTCATTTGACAGCACGCACAGATAGACATCTATGATATGCTTATTGAACATGAGGAAATTGATCTTTTTTTTGAAGTGACTGATCACTGGTGATGGGAAGTGGACTGTTTACAGCAATGTGGTGTGCAAACTGTCTTGGTCCTGACATCATGATTTGTCTCAAACATCATCAAAGCAGACATTTATCAGAGGAACATTGTGCTGTCAGTGTGGTGGGATTTTGTTTTATTTTGATTTAAGTAGCATAACTTGATTTTTACTTCTCTTTCCCCTTCCCACCTATCATGCGACTGCCCATCCTGTTACCTTTCCACAAAGTCTGTCTTCTTACTACCTTCCATTTCTTTTAAAATATTTTTTTACAATTTGGTTTTCTCATGTTAAAGAAGCCTTTATGATACTTAACTTTCTGTGCTGGATTAGTTTCACCAAGCATAATGGTCTCACAGGCTGTAGTCATTTTCCCATAAATGAGTCAGATTTATCATCTGTGTGGCAGAGTAGTATTTTAATACCACATCTTCTTTATCCATTCATCTGTTGATGGATATACTGGCTTCTTCCATTGGCCATTGTTAATTGTGCTGCTATAAACATGAGTGTGTGTGTATCGCTCTTGTATGATGACTTTTGGGATACCCAGAAGAAAGAATTGCCAGGCTGTTTTAGGTACTTATTTGTTGTGGTGACAAAATACCCAGCACCCACAGTTTAAGAGAGGAAAAATTTATTTAGCTGACAGTTTCAGAAGGTCTTCCTCACACACACAGTCCATTGGTAGAGCAGTTGACTACAGTGAATGCACGTGGCTGAGACTGGAGAGCTGCTCATCCCATTGCAAACAGAAGCCAAGTGAGTTTGAAGACTCAGGCAAAAGCTAGGGCTTTCCCAGGACAAAGCTGTAATAAAGTTTTTTCTTTCTTTTTTCAAAACTTCAAGCTGCTAGTTGGGTCTTCCCAGGCTTGGCGTCCCTCCTCTATTTTTTGGCCCACCAGTCAAACACCTGAAAGCTCTACCCTGGGCAACCCCCAATCTCAGTATGTTGATTCAGTCTCTCCAGTTCAAATCCTAAATACCCTGCCCCTTCCAGCCAAGCTCTGCCTCCCAGTAACACAGTTCCAAACACATGAGGCTTTTGAGGGACAGTCAAGATCCAAGTCATAGCCTGGGTCAAATGGAATATCTAGTTTCAGGGTTTTTTTTTTTTTTTTTTTTTTTGAGGAATTTCCATACTGCTTTCCATACTGGTTATACCAGTTTTCAGTCCCACCAGAAAGATAGAAGGGTTCCTCTTCCCGACAACCTTGCCAGAATTTGTTGTTTTTTGAGTTCTGAATACTAACCATTTGTACTGGAGTTAGATGGAGCCTCAATTTTGTTTTGATTTGTGTTTCTTTCTGATGGCTAAAGATAGTGAATATTTTTTCATGAACTTATGGGCCATTTGGACTTTTTCCTGAGAATTGTCTGATCATTCTAGTTTCCCATTTTTAATGGGGTCTGATATTTCGGGGGGGGGGGTCTATTTTCAGTTCTTTGTATATTCTTGATAGTCCTCTATCTGAGGAGTAGTTGGCAAATAACTTTTCCCTTTCTGTCAGTTTTCTGTTCACTTTGTTGATTGTTTGTTTCCTTTACCGTGCAGAAGCTTTTTAATATATAATCTCATTTGTCGATTCTTGGTGCTACCTGTGTGCTTGTGGTGGTTTATTGAGAAAGTCCTTGCTTGTCACTGTGTCCTCAAAGGTTTTGCCTATTTGTTCTTCCACCGAGTTGACTCTTCCCATTTTAATGTCTAGGTCTTTGTTCCATTTTGATTTGATTTTGGTACATGGTAAAAGATGTAGGATTAGTTTCATTCTTCTGTATGTGGTTAGCCAGTTTTCCAGACACCGTTGGTTAAGAGGTTATCTTTACTCCAGTCCATGTTTTTGGCTCCTTTGTTGAAGATTAGGGGTTATTTCTACAGCCTCACTTCTTTTCCATTCTATTGATCCATCTGTCTGTCTTTGTGCCAGTATTGTGTATGTGTGTTTTCTTTTTTAAAATCACTGTTGCTTTGTAATGTAACTTGCCTCCTGCATTTGTTGCTTAGAATTGTTTTGGCTATTTTGAGTCTCTCCTGGTTTTGTATGAATTTTTGGATTTTTTTTCTAGTTCTGTGAACAGTGCTGTTGTATCTTGAGTGGGATTGCATTGAATCTGTCTGTCACTTTTAGTAATATGGCCTTTTCTTTTTGTTTTTCTTTTTGGAGACAGGGTCCCTCTCTGTAGTCCAGGCTGGTCCTGAACTCACTATGGAGGCAGGCTGGCCTTGGACTTAGTGCAATCCTCCTGCCTCAGCCTCCAGAGTGATGGGATTACAGGCGTGTGCCACCACGCCCAGCTTATGTGGTGCTGGGGAATCAACTCTGGTACAGCAAGCACTTTAACCACTGAGCCATTCCTCCAGCCCCGTATGGCCATTTTGACAGTGTTGGTTCTGCCTACCCATGAACAGGAGATATATTTCCATTTTCTAATATTCTCTTCAGTTTCTTTTTTCAGAGTACATATTTTTTAGTATAGAGAGCCTTTGCTTCCTTAGTTAGGTTGATTCCTAGGTATTTAATTTTGAGGGGATAGTGATTGGGATTTTCTGAAGTCTTTCTCCTGTGTTTTCATTGTTGCCGTAGAGGAATGCTGTTTTTGTGTATTGATTTTATATATGCAACTTGGCTGAATTTGTTATTTATCTAAGTGTCTTCTGGTGGGGTTTTTGGAGTCCCCTCTTTAAAGGATTGTGTCACACACAAATAAGGATAGTTTGACTTCTTGATTTCCTGTGCGTATTCCCTTTATCCCATCCTCTTGCCTGATTGCTCTGGCTAAGATTTCGAGCAGTGTTGAAGAGAAGTGGTGAGACTGATGACCTTGCTTTCTTCCTAATTTGAGGGGAAATGCTCTTTATTTTTTCCCCAGTAGGATTGTCATAAATTGCTTTTGTCAGTTTGAAGTAAAATCCTTCTATATCTATTTCCTTTTCTTTCTTTTTCTTTGAAACATGGTCTTGCTCTGTAGTCCAGATAGGTCCTGAACTCACTGTGCAGCTCAGACTGTCCTCAGACTCACCAAAATCCTCCTCCCTCAGGCTCCCAAGTGCTGGGGTTTCAGGTATATGCCACCATGCCTGGTTTACGCAGCACTCATGAATTGAGTTCAGGTGCTCACACTTACTAGGCAAGCACTGTATCACTGTGCTATTCCTTCAGTCCCTTCTGTGCCTGTTTTCATGAGGGTTTTGATCAAGAACAGATGTTACATGTATTTTGGGTTCTTTCAGAAGGCAAAATTTACAGATTTTATAACAAAAATGATCTATTAGGAATGCTTACAAATCCAAGGATAGAGATAGTCCAAGATGGCTGCTCAGCTGTGAAGTAGATCTCTTGTCTGGGACTGCAGGACAGCTGGTGAGGTGAGGGTCTGCTGCAGATATCGGTTGTTCGAAGAGCAATGATGAAGACAGTGTGGATCGATTACTGAAGATCGGTGACGGGCACACAGGTGCAAGTTGAGACTGGAGCGAATCTGTAATGAAGATCTGTGTAGCAAAGTTGGTGTATGTAGACAATTGCGAAGGCGAGAGCTTTCCCAGAGGAAGAAGCTGTAACAATCTTCTTCCTTTTATACTGTTGGAGTTCCAGTTGGACCTTACACACCCGGTTGGGTGCTTTTCCCTCATTTGCAGGCCCACAAATCATTCACACTCTTATCCAGGCTGGTTCTCAATTCCCAATCTATGCATGGTTCCCAAATCCTTATCCAGATTGGTTCCTGAGTCCCTGAAGTTGACATAATCTCTTCCACGTCACATTATTTTTGTCAAAGGCTTTTTCTGCAACTATTGAGATGATTGTGATATTTTTCTTACTTTTGTTGATGTGATATATATTACATTGATTGATTTACATGTGTTGAGCCAACCTTGCATCCTTGTGATGAAGCCAACTTCGTCATGGTGTATGATCTTTTTAATAATTTGTTCTGTTTGCAAGTATCTTATTGAGGATTTTTGCATCTCTGTTTATTGAGCAAATCTGTAGTTTTCTTTCTTTGTGGTTTTTTTGGTCTGGTTTGTGGATCTAGGTGATACTGGCCTCCAGGAAGGAATTGAACAGTGTTCCCTTTTTCAGTTTCATGGAAGAGTTTGAGAAGCATTGGCACTAGTTCTTTTCTGAAGTTTTGTTACATTTCTGCAATGAAGCCATCAGGTCCTGGCTATCTTTATTGTTAGATTCTTTATTACTGCTTCAGTTCCTTCTCTGATTATTGCTGTATTCAGAGTTTTTATATTTTTTTGGTTCAACTTTGGTATATCCCATGTGTCTAGGCTTTTAACCATTTCTTCTGGGCTTTTGAGTTTATTGGAGCATAGGTTTTCAAAATAGTTTATAATCGTTTGGATTTCAACAATGTCTGTTGTGATTTCACCTTTTTCATTTTTAATTACATTGGTACGAATTTTTTCTTTTGTGAGATGGTTAGAGGTTGTTTATTCTCATTTATCCTTTCAAAGAACCAACTCCTTTATTTGTTGATCTTTTGTATATTTTTAGTGTCAGATTTATTGATTTCTGCTATGATTTTCATACTTAATTTCTTCTGCTCCGACATTTGTATTGTTTTTATATCACTAGGATTTTGAGCTGTATCAGTAAATGATTTGAGATTGCCCTTTTTCTTTTTAATATGTACATTCATAGCTATACGTTTCCCTGTTGGTACTGCTTTCCTTTTGTCCCATAAATTCTGGTATGATGTGCTTTCATTGTCATTTGACTTCAGGAAGTTTTTGCTACCACCTGCCCTGGTTTTCCACTCCTGAGGTCAGGCCACTCTGCCTTCTTAGGTGCCCTCACTAACACCCTAATCCTTCAGGAGGTTGATGATCTTTCTCCCCTCTCTGCATCTGTCTCTTGTGCCAGTTCCTTCCTAAGCACTCATTTTGTCCCCCAAAGTCCTGGTGTATTGCCTGTCTGTGGTTTCTTTTACCCTATAAATAATTTAAACTTGGGCACTCTTCTAAGTGGTCCTGCCTATGTCACTTCCTAGTATTGTTGCTGAGTGCTGCTTCTCCTGAGTTGTCTGCTAAGCTGCAGAGAGGCCTTTTCGAGGGGCTTCTCACAGTGCTTTTGTGGCTTCCACTACCTTCAGCCTGGGTTCTGGAGGCTGTGGCTACCTTGTGCTTTAATTCCTGCAACTCCTGGCTCTGGGATTACTTTGGTTTGTAGCTGCTGCAGCTCATGTTCCTTCCCAGATGTCCTGGGGCAGCTTCTTGGGCTGTTGTATTCTTCTGCCTCTGATGGATCTGCGGTGTTTCCAACTTTTTGTGGCCTCCTTTCAATTCCTGGAGCTCTCCTCCATCTACCAGCTAAGTTGAGCAGATAGTTTTTAACTGTATTTGTACTTTTTGAATGAGCCTATAAGGAGCCTTTGAACAGAACTCCTGCTTGGCCACAATCTTGCCTACAAGAAAGATATGGTAGGATTTTAAAGGTGTTGTGTTTTTTGAGCATCTGCCGAAGAACCAGTCAATCAGTTTGAATCCAGAAACATCCATAGCTCATTAATCATAAAGAAAAGTTTCCTTGTAATCCCAGAACTCAGAAGGCTAAGGCAGAAGGATTTCCATGAGTTTGAGGCCAGTTTGGGCTACATTGTAGATTCAGGGCCAGCCTGGATTATAGTGCCAAAACCCTGTCTCAAAATAAATATAACCAGACAAACAAACACGTGTCCTCCCTGATCCTTGAAGTTAATGCTTTTATTCTTCCGAGTACTGAGTTTTCTAGTTTTTCTTCTGTAAAAGTTGATGCAAAGACCAGCATAGTATCTTTATGTATTCTGTTTTAAAAAGGAGTGAAAATGATAGATCTAGGAAAAAATGTGTATACTTTAAAAATTAGTGTGAGTTAATTTTTCTGTATATCTTCTATATTTAAAGCTTAATTGTTATTAAGTAAAAATAATACAAATATTTCTCCTTATAGTTAATCTTAAAAGAAGTTGATTCCTTATTGTATGTTGACACGGACATCCTTTTCTTACGACCTGTTGATGATATTTGGTCTTTACTAAAGAAATTTAATTCCACACAAATTGCTGCAATGGCACCAGAACATGAGGAGCCCCGAATAGGATGGTATAATCGTTTTGCCAGGCATCCATACTATGGAAAAACTGGAGTAAACTCTGGAGTTATGTTGATGAATATGACACGAATGAGAAGAAAGTATTTCAAGGTAAGTCACTGATATGGGGAGTTGGTGGATGTTTTGTTTATTAAAATGTAGATTAAACAAGCTATAATTTTTGTTTGTCTAGAATAGTTGAAGCAGTTCATATTACTCCCTTTAGTAGGACAGCACAGTAGGTTAAACTAGATGGCATTATACTCAATGAAGTAAAATGAAAGTACACTAAGTATTGTGTTGAATATCATCATAGGTTGTCACTGAAGGAGGAAGTCATGTTGTAGTTATACTTAGATCTAAAGTATGATATAGCTTAGTGTAACAAGTTGTGGTTAAGAATATGGATTCTGCAGCTGCCGATGGAGTTTAAACTTTGGCACCTTAGTAAGTCAGTGGCCCTGGTTAAGTTTGACTGTCTTTGAGCCTTAAGTTTTGTCATCTATAAAATAAAATAATATCAATGTCTTAGGGTTTTTGTGAAGATTAAATGAGTTACAACAGTGGCTAACTCATATAAATGTTGGCTGTTGCATTGCCATATTTGAAGTTAACTTTGAGAAGGATTTTCCTGTTCTTAATGTTTGCAACTGTAATATTTACATTTGTTATTGGAAGAGTCGGGCTTTAAATTTACTGATGGTGCATTCTGAATATATCACTTTATTCTGCTATTTACAAGTTTCACATAGATTAGTTGGTTATGGAATGTTGCAAGTCATTGTAGTTTGTGGACACTGGAGTGAGACTGGTTCATCTATAGCTTTGCTACCTGAGCACTATTTAACCACTATCCAATTGATTAGCTTTCAGATATCCTTTCTCTGAACTGAAAAATAAAAATAATGAATATGCTTTGCTAAGTTAGTTTAAAAGTGTTCCATTGGAAGTGTTTAGTGATGGCATTTAGCAAGCAGATTTTAAATGTTAGCTAAAAACACTTGACTTTTGAGCAGATATCCACAGTTGACTTCATTGTTTATTTCTTTATATAATAAGACTTAAGTTAAACACTAAGGGTTTTATGTTCAATGATAGGAGTTCATGTGTATATTTGTACATTTATACATTTGTCATTTGTTTTCTCTGGCTTCTGGAGTAGAATTTACTTTGTTACGTCTTTGTTCTACATGCCAGATTTAAATCTTGTCATTGCGAGTTGCTCCTTCTTTTCTTTGGTATGGGCAGCAGCGATACTGCTTGTACCCTTTTGTAACGAGTTCCAGCATCTCAATCTTAGAAGTCTCACAGGATTCATCATGCTTGTATCCTGTTGGCCTGATAAATCCTGCTTTTCAGCCTTCTATTTTCAGAAGCTTTATGGACTCTTGACTTCTTTCAGTTTTGTGTTGTCAAATTAGATGCAGTAGTGAGGCTAGCACTAGGTAACTTCTGCTTTTGATTAACAAGGAACGTCTGTCTTCAATTACTTAGTTATCATATTTTGAATTTTTAAATTTCATGTGCCATGAAGATTTACTAAGTAGCACTGGCATAACGTGTTGGTTGTTTCCTGATTGTCAGTTTATGCTTGGTAATATTGTACCAGAAGATGGTGCTGTAAGATTATCTACTAAGAAATAATGTGACTTCTTGGTGACTGCATTTGAAATTCATAGAATTATGAGAAGTGTAGTGTTGCAGAAAACTAGAGATAATTTAATATATTATTTGATTTTAAAATTAAAATATAGCTATCTAACTCAGTTCTGTTTTTTTTTTTTTTACTTTCACTTATTTAAATACTGTTCTTACTCCTCCCATTTTCTTTTCATTTGTGGCATGTTTTCCTCCAGGTGAAGCTGTGGTTACAGTTTCTGAAATAATTTCTAAACATTCCAACTTTTATTGTGCATTAATGACTATGCTGAAAAAAATGAGAAAATTACTGTATATTAACTTAGTATATTTACTTCAAACTCTCTGTTATAAATAATCCAGTTTTTGCTCAGTGAGAACAAATTTAAATTTGCTTCACTTTCAGATGTTATATTTGTGATTGTTGAGATGGTTCTATAAAATTTATTGATTTAAAATATATTTTCTTACTTTGTTTTTCTTGATAATTTCCTTGTCTATATCTATAGCAAACAATGCCTTGGCTTTTCTTCCTATTTCTTCAGTTCTAGCACAGATCTTAAATTTTAGATCTTTGGCTGTGTACTTTTCTGAATTGTTTCATATAGGTCCATGGATGTCACCCATGGTTCTTACCACATGACGACTTACCTAGGAAAAATTCATACTTAAAATTTTTATTTGTTTTTTTTAATCATTCATTTTGAATAATGGCTATTCAGTTCTAGCATAATACAGAGACATATTAAAAATTAAAATGGTGAAAATTCTACATTTTTGCTTATGGTATTTCGTAATGCTTAATAGAAAATACCAGAGCAAGACCCTGTCTCAGAATAAAAATGAAGGAAATTGGTAACACTTTGGTTAGGCTGTTATTTTGCTTTTTATGTTATAGTATTTGCATTGTTACATCCTTATTATTCCCCCCCCCCTTTTAAATCAGAATTTTTCCTGATAAGAATTAAAGAACATAAAGTAGTTTCTTGGAAACCTTCCTCCCTCCCTTTCTTTTTGAGAAAAAGTCCTGCTGTGTACTCCAGACTGGTCCTGAACTTACTATGTAGCCCAGGCTGGCCTCGAACACAAAATAATTCTTTTGCCTCAGCCTCTCAAGTGCTGGGATTGCAGGTGCGTACCAACTTGCCTAGTTTACGTGGTACTGGGGAATCGAACCCAGAGCTATGTGTGAGCTTTCTAGGCAAGTGCTTTAGCTGCTGAGCTGGCTATTCCTCCAGTCCCAAGCTTTTCCTTATGTATTTACTGAACCTTTTGCATGTGCCATATGTTACTTCTAAAAGTGTTTTTGTTTTCCAGCCTATCGAGGGCTGGGTGTTTCTTTTGTACCGCTCTGGCTCTGCATTCAAAATATTTGGCATTGTGACTGACATAGAGTAGCACTTCAATAGCTAATTACTTGCAAAGAACTTTAAAGTGAATGTTTAGGTGTGAGGCCATACAGTAGTTACTGAAAAATACTAGAGAGGAGAATACTTTATAGAAGGTGGGCATGAGGTTTTTATAAATATTTATTCATTTTTTTTTGAAACAAGGTCTTGTTCTGTGTGCTTTTCTATGTTTGAAAGATGTACGAGCTGGATAATGTTTCTTGTTAGTGGTATGAGTTGCTTGTGAGAGCATAACAGTAGCAATGAGCATATTTCCAGAGGCTGTAGGACTTTTCACAGTGTTAGTAGCCCATCCTGCAGAATTGAGGAGTTCCCAGTTTCCATCTTCGTGGGAATGTAATGTGATCAGCTCTCTGTTCATTTTGTATTTATATGTAAGATAGGCTAGTTTGCGTTCACCCATTTTTCTTTTTTACATATCACATCCCTTTACCTTTCCCAACCTCTCACTCCCCCACCCCCCACGGCCCCACTTTCTCTTTCCCTCTCCACAAAATCCATCTTTTTACTTTCTTCCATCTCACTTACAACTTTTTATGGTTTAGTTTTCTCATATTAGAGAAACCATATGATATTTAGTGGGTCTGATTCATTTCACTGAGCATAATGGTCTCAGGGTGCATCCATTTTCCTACAAATGATTCTGATTTGTCCTTCTTGGCAGAGTAGTACTCCATTGTGCATATATACCATATCTTATTTATCTACTCATTTGTAGTTGGGCATATTGGCTTCTTCCAAGATTTAGCTATTATAAATATGGGCATGCATGTATCACTCTTGTGTGGTGGCTTTATCTCTTTTGGGAAGATACCCAGAAGAGGTATAGCTGGGTCAAATGGGTCAAATGGAATATCTTTTTTTTTTTCCCCCCTGAGGAATCTTCATATACCTTTCTGTAGTAGTTGTACCAGTCTATAGACCCACCAGAAAGGTAGGAGCGTTCCTTTTTTTACATAATCTCACCAGGATTTGTTGTTTTGAATTCTTTATTTTCCCCACTATTTTTATTAATATACATATGTAATACATAGTGTTTGCAATGAGTTTGGGAAAGGGTTACTTTTTTTATGAGACAGGGTCTTGCTCTATAGCCCAGGCTGGTCCTGAACTCACAATGGAGTCCAGGCTGGCCCTGAACTCTTGGCAGTCCTCCTGCCTCAGCCTACTGAGTGCTGGGATTACAGGTGTGCACCATCACACCCAGTTTATGTGGTGCTGGAGAATTGAACTCGTGTACTTAGTGCTTGACTTGGCACTTGCTAGGCAAGTCCTTTAACTGCTGAGCCATTCCTTCAGCCCTTGAATACTTAATACAATCTATTCTTACTGATATTAGATGGAACCTCAGTATTATTTTGATTGGTTGGTATTTTTCTCTGATGACTAAAGATGTTGAACTTTTATTTTAATTGGCCATTTGGACTTTTGAGAACTGTTTATTCATTTTAGGCAAGAGCTTTAACCATTGAGCTATTCCTCTAGCCCCTCATTTATTCATTTTAGGTTTATTCACTTCCCAAAAAATGTGTTTCAGTTGGGTAACAAATGTAGTCAGTGAGCAGTTATATTTACAGTATTTGCTAAATGCAGTTACCGTGTATTGCAGACATACTAATAAAAATAATAATTATGGGGGAAAATACAGTATTCTTTTTCTTTACTTTTTTGCCATTTTAAAAAGTAAATTCTTAACTTTAAATAAAATATTTACTTTAGACACTGAGAAAACAATGCCAGTATACCATATTGCTCATTGGGGAGGTTGGATCAGTTGTTGCTGCACTGTGACAGACTGTTCCAAAACTTAATGGGTTATATAAAGCCATTGCCAAACTTAAATAACCATAAAATACTTCTTTATTCAATTAATTTCTCATAGTTTTTCATTGATAATTATTTGCTGGGTTGTATCATCAGGTAACACTAGTATTGTTGCTCATTGTCCAGTTTTCTACAAGAAATTTTTCTTTAATTGTAGCTTTTCCCCTTTTGTTTTCTTTTCCACTCAGAGTGCACCAGAGCCTGTAATTTTATAATTATTATTATTTTTTTTTCTTTGAGGCAGGGTCTCATTCTGTAATTTGGCTGGTCCTGAACTCACTATGTTACCCAGGCAGGCCTTGAACTCATGGCAGTTCTCCTGCCTCAGCCTCTGGTCCTGGGAATATAACCATGCCCAGCTTAGATCCTTTAATTTTATCTTTGATAGAATTTCTTTGAAAAGGGACTTAGGGACATAGCTAATCAAATATAGTTGATTAATAATGTTAAATGTATGTTCTTGTATCCAAATAGATATTTTTTAAGATGAGGACTGTTTTTAAAATGCAAATAGTGTATGTGTCTGTGTTGTAGTTATTGAATATTAAAACTGTTAATGTATAATAAATGCTTAGAGTACTACGTCCCGTATGATGCCTACTCATTATTAGCTAGTATTGTATTTTACTATGATCAGTTATTCTCAGACTAATTTTTATAATTAGATATTCAGAGATAATTTGAAATTTATAAATCAAGTTTAAAATTCATGCAGTTAATATTAAGCACTGAAAAATAATATTCTTAGGCAAGCTTGGTGTTTTAGGCCTGTAAGCCTAGCACTCAGGGAGACTATCAGGAGGATTGCAGGTGTGAGCACAGAATGGGCATTTTGGTGATTTAGTGAGATCTCGTCTCAAAATCAAAATCAAAAAAATTAACTGGAAATATAGCATAGTGCAAAGACCTTAGGTTCCATCCCCAGCATTGCAGTAAAAAAGAGCAACAGTAGCAAAAAGGAACAAAATTAAGCAGTGTGTTCGGTAAACACCGAGTTGAAGAAAGAGAGGAGAAGATAAAATTCACCCATTGTGTCTGTCTATGGTATAGCAGTACCCCACATTCACAAGAAATGTGTTCTGAGATCCTCAGTGTTGCCTGAAAGATCAGGTCATGTACCAGGTTGTACATACAGAGCTGTGATAAAGCTCAGTTTGTAAATTAGGCACAGTGAGAAACGAGCAGTAAGAAAATTAAAAAGTTGTAATAATCCACTGCAATAAGTTATATAATTATAACCTCTCAAAATCTTATACTGTGTATCTTAGCAAGGTATGCACAGTTTTTTTCCTATTAAGTGGAGAACTTTCACTTTTTGGTAGTCCTTTTCAACTCAAGATATAGTAGTAAACCTGTTATAATTTCTTCTTTCTTGAGTTTTTTGGTTTTATCACAACTGGAGGTGGCTTCAGATATCTTACTTTGCCATCTCCCTGTCTCCTGCGGGGCAGCTCCCCTCACATTTAGGCTTGTTGTGGTTCTACAAGGAAAGGAGTTTGCATTTTCCGTAGGGCTTATGGTGATTGCCAAGTGAAGAATGGAGAATTGTCTGTCATGTTGCCGTTTTATACCTGGCATTCTGAAATTCTTTTTAATTTTTATCGACAGAATGATATGACAACAGTACGGCTGAGATGGGGAGATATACTTATGCCATTGCTTAAAAAATACAAATTAAACATCACATGGGGTGATCAAGATCTATTGAATATCATGTTTTTTCATAATCCAGGTAATCTTTTAAATTTTTTTACTCTTTTATTATTTTTCTTGTAAAAGAAATTGCAAGTAATATTTAGTCAAAAAGAAGAAATGTATTTGTTTGATTTTGGCTTATATTAGTGGTGGCTGTCACTGTTTACATTTGAGACAGAGTAAAACTTTTCTTGAACATTGATTTAGTTGAAGTGGAACTAATTCCCACACATTCTTCTTAATTTTTAAGTCTTAATCTGTAAGATGTGTAATTTTGAATTAAAAATTTGCAAAATGTTAACTGTAGAATGAAGGACATTTTCCTTATTGCTTGGTTTTTCTTCATGTAGAAAGCCTTTTTGTTTTTCCGTGTCAATGGAATTACCGACCAGATCATTGTATATATGGAAGCAATTGCCAGGAAGCAGAAGAGGAAGGAGTCTTTATTCTTCATGGGAACAGAGGTGTTTACCATGATGATAAACAGCCAGCATTTAGAGCTGTTTATGAAGCATTGAGAAATGTAAGTTTTGGTTTAAAAGAAAACCTTTCATTTGAAAACTGTCAAGGTTGTGGAGAGTTTGCAAAAATAATAGTGCAGACTTTTCAGAGAGTTATGAAGAGTAGAAACTTTTGGTTTGTCTGATGTTTCCTTATTAGAATACCTCATGTGATGGTTGTTGCAGTTGTGGTCACCTTTATCAGTCCTACTCAGTTCTCTGTAGTGTATTTTTCCTCTTGTAAGTGGCCTTTGGGAACAGTCTTCAAAATCATACAGATACTTTACTTCTTATCAGCACTTCCCTAGTAGAGTTAGCAACAGGTTACTGGCTCTTCCTCAAATCTGTCTTTACAGTGGCAGCTGCAGATTGGTGCTTGTCCAGTTGCACACTAATTTGGCACTTAATAGTCTACTTTTGGGAAGAATTGAGGTTTCCCTTTTTGCTTATTTATTGTCTTGTTGTTGTTGTTGTTGTTGTTGTTGTTGTTGTTGTTGTTGTTGAGACAAGGTCTTGCTCTGTGGTCTGGGCTGGTGTCAAACTCTGCAATCCTCCTGCATCCGTCTCAAGCCTGCAGGGATTATAGGCATGCACCACCATGCCCAGCTTATGTGGTGCTGAGGAATTGAACTCTGGGCCTTAAGCTTGTTAGGCAAGCTGTGCTATTTCTCCAACCCCACTTACTGCTTTTTTTTATATAATGAACTCTTTGGTACTTCTCATTTCAATAGCATACATACATTATTTCCTTCAAGTCACTGAAGTTGTTTTCGTATTTGACCACTGGGAGCATCTTTTTATTTTATTTCATCATTTTTTAAAGATAGGGACTTGCTTGCAGTCCAGGTTCATTCCGAACTCATTATGTAGTCCAGGCTGGCCTCAAACACACAACCATCCTCCTGCCTCAGCCTCCCGGCTGCTGGTATTGCAGGCATTTACCACCATACCAGGCTTATATGGTGCGGGGGCATCGAACCCAGTGCCTTGAGCTTGCCAGGCAGTTGCTGTGACTGCTGGGCTGTTCCTCATTGGGAGCGTCTTTAGGCCACTTCTTCTGCCATTTTGATATGCCTCCATCTTTATAAAAATATATTATTTTCTGTCCCCAAAATATTTCAGGTTTATCCTGAACTTTCTTTGTGCTAACTTTGAAGTTGTCTTCTCTCTCACACTCCTCAATGAGAGCCCATACTCAATACTGTGTTCAGAAATTATTTGTATTAGTTCTTACCCCTCTCTCCTTTACTGTGATTGTTTTATGATTCTTTAAAATAGTCATAGGTCCATTTGCTTCAGTATATCTTTAGTTTTTTTCCACTTTTGTTGACACAATTTTTTTTTTTTTTTTTTTTTTTTTTTTTGAGGCAGGGTTTCACTCTTTAGCCCCGGCTGGTCCTGAACTCACTATGGAGCCCAATCTGACCTTGGACTGCTCAGCCTTCCCAGAGCTAGGATTATAGGCGTGAAACATCACACCCAACTTACTTGGTGCTGGGGAATTGAACTCAGGGCCTCACATTTGCAAGGCAAGTGCTTTAAGTGCTGTGCCATTCCTCCAGCCTGACATAATTTTTTAATGTGTAAAACACTGGGGTGTATCTCCATGGTTGATGCAGTAGCCTAGCAAGGACAGAACTCGTAAGTTTGATTCCCCAGCACCACATAAAAATTAGACAGGTATGATGGTGTATGCCTGTAATGTCAGCATTTAGGAGGCCAAAGCAGGAGGACTGCTATGAGTTTGAGGCCAGCCTGGGCTGTGTAAGTAAGTTTGGAACCAACCTGGACTACAGAATGAGACCTTGTTTCAAAAAAAAAAAAAAAAATTAGTGTACTTTAAAAAGTTGCAAGTGACTTTGTCCAGTGCTCTACCATGTTTTTCCTACTTTTTAAATGTTATAATGGAAAGTTTTAAAGGAAAATTTTTGTACTTACATACAGCAGCTATATTACATGTTTTATGTGTAGCCCAAGACAGTTTCTCTTCACTCAAAAAACCAGCTCCTTCTCCCCCCAAAAATCCAAGAGCAAAACAGCTGAGGCCTGCATGCTGGATGGCACCTGGTAGGCTTCACAGAGAGGGGTCACCCCGCCCCATCCCTTCTACCTCCCAAGCCCTAGAGGGTTTGGTTACATTACTGTTTCCTATTGGTTCCTTGTATGCTTCTGGAAGATCAGCAGATATATGTATGTTTGTTTCATACCTCACTTTTCTTAGACAAAAGGTAAAGTACTATATGTATTAATTTTTTTCACTTAAATATTCTGGAAATATATGCATCAATCTCATTTGGTAGTTTCCAGTATTTGGATTACAAATAATGAAGCAAATCTTAAGGGCAAATTCCTGGAAGTAGAGTCATTGTATTGAAAATGTTGTCTTGATTGTGTGTTTTTTCTTCGTTTGCATTCCTGCCAGTAGTTCCTGTTGCCTACATCCTTACTAACAAAATGAATTATCAAGCTTTTGAAATTTCATCATTCTGATGGATGAGAAATAAAACCTTAGTGTGGTTTTAATTTGCATTTCTTATTATGAATGAATATCTATATATGTAAGAACTTTTTTCTTGAGGCGGAATATCACAGTATAGTCTAGGCAGCCACAGGCTCATTATGTAGCCCAGACTCAAAATCTTCCTGTCTCAGCCTCCTAATTTCTAGGAAAATAAGCGTGTACTGCCATGCCCAGCAAGATCATTTTTATATTTTCTTTGGAAGCATGAATTTTCTTTTAAGTCTTTCACCTGTTCTGTTTTTAATAATTTTACTAAAGCATAACTTACACACAGCAGAGTTAATCTATTTCAAGTGCTTGTTAGTTTTTGGCATGTTTTACAGAGTTATAGTCATTACCATGAGTATGGTTTTTTCTCTCCTTTTAACTTTTAAAAATTTGTTATATATAAGGACTATTAGTATTTTATCTGTGATATATTGTGAATTTTTTCCCTAACTTGACTGTGTTAGTTTATGTCTTCAGTTTAAGAATTTTTTTTTCCTGATTCTTGGCATCAGAAGTGAAACCCAAAACAACCTCTTCCCACCCTCCCCCTCAGTAATTTCTATGCAATTGCTTTAACTTCTTTTTCTTTTTTAAGTCATAATTAGAAAGGCTCCTCCTTCCTTACACTTGGGTTTTATAATCAGCTGTGTAATTCATTCAGGCACCGTTTCCTTTATTGTACTGAGAACTTTCTCATTTTTATTTTGGATGAGGGATTAGTATCATTTGTTTTTTTTTTCTTTTCTTTTCAGATGCAACAAGAACAAAAAGACCAAGCAGCTTGTTGATGCTTTTGAGACTCTACTAGCTTTATATGTTGACTCAGGGATTACTGACATTTTTGTTGGCAGCTGTGAGTTGAATGTGGTTTATTTCTGCCAGAACTCACGCTGAAATGTAACTGCCAGTATCATGTATAGAGAAGTCTTGTGGCTATTAAGAACTGATTAGGGTCATGGAGACCTCATCCTCATTAGGGATCGGTGTGGTACCTCTGTGTTAGTTATCCAGAGAATGGGTTCTTATAGATCTAGCCTAGCACCCCTTTCCTCTGACTGCTTGCTCTTTAACTTTTCTCTGTGAGACCCTCACTGTCACCCTAACAGATACTAGTGCCATTTTTGGGGGGTTTTCACATCTTTTCTTTATAAATTACCTAGATACAAATATTGTATTATGGGAGCAAAAACCAAAGATATTGGTGTGAAGACATCCTAACCAAGAAAGAGGGCCCCCACTTATCTTTATGGTGTTCTTCTTAAAGATTTTGAACATATCCTATGTTTACGTTTTAAGTATTTTATGTTTTTCTTTTTTTCCCCAAATTTCTTTCATATTTGCTTTTTAATGATTTTGGGAGAAATATTACATTGTCCCTACCCCCACCTCAGATGCCCATTCTCTTTTTTTCTTCTTACATCCATTTTGTGTAACTAAAGTAGAATGATAGGGGGAAATGATTTTGTATCATATACCTTAGATACGTGTGTGAATTATGTCTCTGGAAACGTAAGGGATCGAGACCTGGGCAGATCTAGGGAGATGTCACTTTGTGCTGTAACAATGAGCTGTATCAGTCTGCAGGTCAGCTGATTCAGTGTTACTTAGGGAGAATTACTTGTAACCATTCAACTTTCACATAGACCTTTTACCTGCTCTATAGGTTTTGCTTATTCTTAGTGGCTGTGCAAACAAAGCATCTATACCTAAAGGTGTATTGATCAGGCACAAATGTGGGGGTCAGAAGAGCTGGTAACCTTTATTTGTTACGTTCTTGCTTGTTAGTGGCTGAAAACCTCTGGTCTAGTATAGCCTTACTGATAATGATAAGAATAATAATATTTGACTAATCTGTTGTGACAGAGACTATACTAGAACTGAGAAAGAATTTAGTGATTTTGCCCTGAAGGAAGGCCTTACAGGAGTTATTTGAAATGGGCCATGAAGAATGAGTAAGAGTTTGCCAGATGAGTGGACCATTCTGGGATGACAGCTGCCCAGAAATACATTCGCAGGCTGTGGAAAGGTCTCAGGGAGGTCAGGCACTGAGCTGCTTTGTTTGGCTGGACTGATGGATGAAGGTACAGGGCTGGCTGAAGACGGATGTGGGGTGGTGTGCGGTGTGGAGGTGATGATCCAGTGTGGAAAGGGGTTGAAGCTTTCTCCTGGAAAGCAGTGTTTCTCAATTTGTTAGTAGACAAAGCTCTAATAGGACTATAAACTGCAAGTTTTTTTGTATTATTTGCAAAGTTTCTTGTCCCATAAACTTGACAGATAAAGTTACTAAATAACCAGTTTATCATAATATGACTATACTCACTGAAGAATTATAAAACTTAGTGTTTTCATTTTAATGTAGCAGAGCTGTGTGCCTTCAGAAATTAATATCATATTTTAATAATACTTTATTATGGGTTGTCAGAAGGTGATAAAAATGAAGAAAAGTACTTTTGGGGTTCTGAGGCTTTGCAAGATAGAAAATAAATGCATTCCTATAAAAATGCAATTCCTTTGTTCCCTTTGAGCATTTAAAAAGAATCTATTATTATAGAATTAAATCTCCTTAGTTTTCTCTTTTTTCCATTGGCTTATAAATACATCCTTTTAAAATATGAGTGGTAGCTTTAAGTTGATTAATTACACTTGAGTTTTGAAAAATAGGTCTTATTTCAAAAATGATTTCAAGTACTAGATCAATGATTTTTTGCTATTGTTTTAGTTCATTGTTAACTACACCTTGTATCTATCCATTTTTCAACTTAATGAATTTAACCAGCCTCTTATGGTATTCTTGGCTTGTGTTTTTATCTTATATATAATTCAGAGAGAAGTATAATTTTTTAAAGAATTGCATTCAGACAAAGGTATTTATACAAGTGTCAGATACAGACTTAGTCTTAGCTATGGAACGCAGTGAACAATATGAATTACAAAGAATGTGAACCATCTTTAAAATTAAATACATAACTATGTCTGCCAGAAATCAGTTTTTACAGCCTATACATATTGGTTAAATATTAGTTGCTGAATGAATAAAATATTAAGCTTAAAAAGTGCAAATTAAAAATGGGAAGAAAACATTTTATGGCCCTGTGAGGTATAGCCTGCTTCATATATTTCATTCTGAATTACTGTATTCTTGGTGTTTCTGCATTAACTTTGATTTACCTCACACCCTGCTTGTATTTGCTATCTAGCCCTGCAAATGATCTTGAGTGTTTTCCCCTCTGTAGTACTTCCTAGTGTAGACCCCACACTTAGGATTTGTTGAATTGAGCTGTCATTCTCTCATTGTCTTCATGTATGTTCTGTTTTTCTTTTCTTTAGTCTCTATCTTTTGGAACTGGGGATGGGATAAGGGCCTGACATGGAAGGCAAGCATATCACAGTGGTCCTTTTCTGGCCTCTTTTAAAGTAGTTTCTTATACTGCGTGCCTCCAGCATGAGATTTCCTCTGTCTGCACAGCTTCCACCTACATGTTCTGTACCTTGAAAATTGTGATCTTCATAGTGTCATGATACATTTCTTCCTTTAAATTAACAGTCTTATGTGCAGAGCTGACCCTCCTAAAAATTCGCGTACTGGGTCATGTACTAGGGGAAGGAAGGAATGTGTTGGGAAGGCTCCTCAGAAGAGCTGAGATTTGCTTAAGCGGTAAGGATGATGTGCACCAGGCTCAGAAGGAAAGCTGGGATAAGTAAGGCCTGTAGACAGTGAGGACACATGCAGCCTCCAGGAAGACGCCTAGATGTGGGTTCTGTGCTACAAGACTGGCTGCATATGGGGGGGGTTGCATATTGATAACTTCTCCCTTAAATGTCAAATTGCTCTGTTACATAGTAGGCTGAAAGAAGCTTCCTTCATGAGTCATTGTTCTTATTTCAGAAAATACTCATAAAAACCTTTTGTTTTTCCTAATGAAGGAAAAAATTTTAAACACAAACCGGGGCTTGAATTACATGAAAATAAGTGAACGGAGTTGCACATACTTCATTATCTTGGGAATCAGTATTCCTAAATATTTTTTTTCTTTTTTTGTGGTGGTGTTGGGGATCAAGCACATGAGATAATTCATCCACAGTCCGTTTTTATTTTGAGACAAGTTCTTGTTAAATTGCCCAAGTTGTGCTTCACCTTGGGATCCTTTTGCCTCAGCCTCCCAAAGTGTTGAAATTATAGGCCTGTGAGGCCAGGTTATTGGTATTAAGCTGACTGAAGAAAACGAGGCATTCCTCTCCATTTTTTAATCTCCTGTTTATTTTTTATCTTCAAAATAGTTTTAGATATTTATCTTTAGGATGTATGACTGATTTTAAAATATCATTCCAAGATTGATAATTTCATGTAGTTAGTGTTCACAATATTCTTGCCCAAGCAATTTCAGTGTTCAGGATCATGGATCGTGTTGGATATCTTAGCTCAAAAGTTCCAAGTTAAAAGTAAGACCTTAAGTTTATCCTGTATCTTGACAGATTGTGCTGAGTAACCTCAGGATGATCTCAGGTCATTTTTATTTCACAGATTTCAAGTTCTGGATTTCTTTTGACATTTTCCATTTTTTCATTGACTTCAGACTTTCATGTAAAGTGTCCTATTTTCAAGACACACTAATTTTTCTATTTGAAAATATTAAATAAAAAAAATACCTGGTTGAAAATGCTGAGTTCAGAAATTATTTCCACTCAACCACCTCTAGTGTTCTGAAATACATACCTTTGGATACTTATATATTTTGTGTAGTGTAAAAATCTTGTTAAAAGTATTTTTGGAATTAATTGGGCCAGTCAACATTCAACTGGTATATATCCTAGTTGACTTTTTATACTTTTCCATGAGCCAGTATGAGTTCCTGTGGAGAATGCAAATAACAGTTCTCAAATATCTTTATCCTTGAGACCCTTCTGTGTAGATAGGGTTCTTTGGAAAATGCTGAGCTGTTTTTATATTGCGTTCTTTCCACTCCAGCCCTCCCTCCCCCCATAATTTTCTGTTAGCCATTGTTACCAGAGTGACTTTTGGAAGGTGGAACAAAGAGAATGCACAGGGAAGTCCTGCTGCGCATGCACATGTGTGCTTTTGTGTGTGTTTGTATGTGTGCATGTGGTACTGGGATCAAACACAGAGGTGCTCCATCACTGAGCTATATCACCAGCCCTTTTTTATTTTTTAAGACAGGGTCTGACTGAGATGTCCATGCTAGCCTGCACCTTTCAATCCTGCTGCCTCAGCCTCCTGAGTAGTTGGAAACACGTGTGCACCTTCAGGCTGGCTACTTCCTCCCTCCCTCTCCCGTAAAAAGAAAGAAGTCCAGCTTTCACATTTTGTCCCACATACCTTCACAGGTCTTGGTCATCTTATAGCTCTGTCTCTGGGACTTCTCTGCCCTCCAGCCTGTTCTTTCCTTGGATTCTGTTACTCCCTCTTAAAAGCTTTCCCTGATTCCCTCAGAGACTTACTGTCAACTGTCTTCCCTCTGGACTAGTTCTGTGTATTTATTGAAGATATTTATTAAGCATATACTTTGTGTGAGATATTAAATGGAGATTGTTACATTAAACTGAAGAAATTGTTTAGAGAATATTGAAATTTTTATTCCTTGTTTTATTCCCCACATAATTTCAAATGTAGTGACACTGAAAAAGAGTGCTAGAGGTGTCATTTTACTATTTACCTATTCTTACTGTGAAAGGTGAGTGAAGTGTGACAGTTTTGGCTTCAACACACTTTGTACATCTATAGGGCTTCTCTCCAGTATGAATTCTCAGGTGTTCAGTAGGGTTTGCACTTTGACCAAAGGCTTTGCCACATTCCTTCCGTTTGTTAGGATTTTTCATTGCTGTGACTGCTTTGGTGGTGGGAAAAGGTTGAGAAATGCTTAAAGGCTTTGTGAGGTTCTTTACGTTTGTAAGGCCTTTCTCTACTATGAGCTTCCTCTTTGCAGTACATTTGGAGTGTTGATCTAAGGCCTTGATACATTCTTAACATTTGTAGGTTTTTTTTTGCAGCATGAATTCCCTGGTGTTGGAGGTTTGGTCAAAGGCATTACAGTATTCACACTTGTAGGTTTTGGCATGAATTTTCTGGTGTCTGGTCAGATTTGGGCTTTGATCATGGGTTTTGCCATATTCTATACATTAATAGAGTTGCTCTCCAGTATGAATATTCTGGTGGTGAAAAAGGGTAGAGAATTGCTTAAAGGCTTTGTCTTATTCTTTAAACTTGTAGAATTATCTTCAGTACAAACTCTCTGATGTTGAATGTGTTTTGAACATCTGTTAGGAGTTAAACAATGTTTTGTACATTTTCCCTGTAGTTTGAGTACTTTGATGTTGGTTGAAGTTAGAGGCATCATTAAAACTTTCCAAAATTCTTTAACTGATAAACCTTACATTGAGTATGGATTCTTTAATAGTCTAATTTTTCTGTTTCCCTTTAAGAGAAAAGGTATCTTTATTGGAACACTTGTCTCTTTATAACTAACTGGCGTACATTCTTATTTTTTTATTTTATTTTATTTTTTTTGAGATCTTACTTACATATTCTTTTTTGAGACAGGGTCTCCCTCTGTAGGCCTTGCTGGTCCTGAACTCTGTAGCCCAGTCTTGCCTTGAACTCACAGCAATCCTCCTGCCTTAGCCTCCTAAGTGCAGTGAGTACAGGTGTGCACCGCATCTTCCTTATATATTTTTGATCTCCATCAATAGTGAAGCTTTTTTTAACTGATACTTGTTTTCCATTGGGTGTCCTTATGAATAACATGCTGTTGACCTTCAAACTCAGACACAGTTTCCCACTTCTTTTCTTGAGTGTAAATTATGAACACAGTTTTCATATTTTCCTTTATCATTTTTTGGAATAAATGTTTTATACTGGGTGCTGATGAACAGCTTGGAGTGTAATGAGGAAACACAGGTGGATGTATGGCTGTTGCCTTCTTGTCTTTTCACACTCCACACACGCCTCTTTGTTTTGTTCCAGACAGGTGATCAAGTGTGGTTTAGAGACAGCTGGGCCATTTCTGGTGTCCAGGGTGCCTGGAAGTCTTCCTTGTGGATCTCCCAACTCCTACGGGTGACAGGGAGACAGGCTGTGGCATAGCTCCTTGGGCCTCCAGAGCAGAGAAGGCAGAGCTTGGGGACAAACCCAAGATGGTGGGCTCAGGGGGAAAAGGTCCAAATTTGTATATGTATATATTTTTTCTTTTTTTTTCCTCTAGTGTTCTTTTGAAGATGACAATGTCCATTCCTTGTTAAAGCCTTTAGAACTGGAACTACAAAAGACAGTGCATACATATTGTGGAAAAATTTACAAAATATTTATCAAGCAACTGACAAAAAGTGTAAGAGACCGTTACGACCGACCACCAAAGGAGAAGTGATTCTTGGTAACTGCTGCATTAGATGGTTGAAAACAGCAAAGTGTCAGAGGATAAGTGTGAAGGAAGTGTCTTGGGTGGAGTATTTGGGAAGGAATTGTTCGCTTCCAGGATAATTTTTTTCCCTGAAGTTAAAAAAGCAGTACACTCATAATGAAGAATAAGTTAAAATCTGGGGCTCAGGCACAAAGACATTTCTGATCTCTGATGTTTTGGAACACTCATTACTTGCTATCATTCCATTGTTGATGAAAATATTAATGAATGGATGTAGCCTGCAGAGATCTGTTGGCTCTTACTCCTAAGGGAGAGAGAACAGTAGGGTATGTAGATGGAGAAAATGTACCTCAAACACAGTGGATACACTCAAACTGTGAGTATAGCAATAATCTTATGTCAGCACTAACCTCACTTTAAACATGTGAGAAAAACGTTTACAGAAACAGAAAAGGTTCTGTTTCTCAAGAAATGTGATATAACCAGTGTAGCCATCGACAATCTGTGTGTACCTTCATACATTTCATCTCTGTTCTACAATATTTTTGTGACAATCACATTAAAAATTAGTTTTAGGTTTTAAGAAAGCTGCAAGTTGAAAATTGAGCTATGTGAGGAGGAGTAAATAGTGAAAGTGTTGACTTTTTTGGTGTATGTGTGTGTTGAGAGAGGAGAATGTAGTGTTTATCGATAATTTTCTGTGCTTTAAACTGTTTTGCCAAATCTTTTTCCTAAGAATTTTTTTTATCACTTTTAAGTGAAAATTGTCAGCTTTACTGGGCATTCTGGAAGCAAAATATGTTACGGTGATAATAAAACAACGACCTTAGTAGTATAGTGTGATGGGGGAAATGCAGTGGGCCAAAAGGCATAAACTGTACTCCTGGGATTGGTAATTTGAGATACAAGGGAGTAAAAAAGAAAGTGGTCCATTTAAACATTTCTTCTACCTCAGAATTGCTTTGCAGGATATTTTTGAAGAGGCGAATTTACAGATCCTTAAGTGAATTAAACAACTTTGGTGGGTTATTGGGTAAATAAGATTGTTATGTCTAACTGTAGAAAAAGTAGTTTGATGGGGCTAAAGTGCAGATCTTCATTGGTCAAGGTTTGCTTAAGACAGTTACCTTTTTAATGTTGCAAATGAGAATATTGACTTCTCTTGAAATTCTTGACCATGATAGATCTGAGCACTTAGTATGTACTAGGTTAGGCGTAATTTGCCATGGTTATCTTATTTGCTTTCTGTATTTAATACTTAATGGAGAAGGGAACATCAGAAGGAAAAATTTCACTTGAGAGTATTGTGTCATTTGGCTTTGAGAGACACAGTGTCATCTGCGTAGACCTGGATATGCAGAACGAAGTAGTTAGGATTGCTGTCTTCAGCCAGGGACGGATAGAGAGGAAGGGTTTACTAGGCAAATTAGAAGTTGAACACCCCTGGTCCCCTCAAGCAAAGTTGAGAACCAGCCCAGCACTCTTAGAACAGATATGCTGAGAGCCCGAGCTGGATTTCTTAAGCAGAATGCCCATGGTGAAATAAGAATGTGTGGAACTGGGTTGAAATTCAGCTTGCTAAATAGAAAATGAAATTCTAAAATCTAAAAATTATATATATATAAATACTTCCCACAAATGAAATCATTGCCTGTTTGCCTCTGGGAGAAGCATGTTTAAAAATAGGTACCCTGCGCTTTACCCCATGGAGACTCTGTCTAGGATGGAGTCTTCAGGAAAAATTTTAATGAAGAAATTTAAGGACTACATGAAAGTAAAGAGCATAGTACAAAGTGTTCATCGTCTGGAGTTAGTTGTCACTATTTGCTTCATTCCTCTTTTCCTGCTGATTTGAGGGGAGGTGTTACTGGTGATTGAACCCAGGGCCTTCGCACTGAGCTACATCTCTAGCCCTTTTTATTATTTATTTATTTATTTATTTTCTTTGATTTTGAGATGAGGTCTTGTAAGTTACTAAGCTGCCTAGGATGACCTTGAACTTTGAATTTGCCTGCCTTATCCTTCCAGAGTTCTGTGATTACAGGCATATGCCACCACACCTGGCTTGCCAAAATATCTTAAAAGAAAATCTCCATTAGCATTTTCTTCACTGCTAGGAACATTTGGGTAATTGCAAGCACATAGTATTTAACAGAAGTGGCAGTGGTCCTTTGGTTTCATCTGCTGCCCAGTCCTTGGTGTATTTCCCTGGTTGTGTCACAAATGTCACTGCTTAGTTGGTCTGTCATCGCAATCAGGGTGCAAATGTACATCGCATGATGGTGGTTCTATTTCTAGCAGGCGCCTCAGTGTGTTTGATGTTAGCTCCTTTGGAACCCAGTGCAAATTAATTTTGCCAACTTTAATCTTGAAGTTAGGATGCCACAGTTCTTGGCTCAGTTGATAAATTATAAATGCAATTTTGAAAATAGAAGTATCATTTGGAATTACAGGCAAGCTAGGAATTTGTATTAATAAATTTGTTAAGATTTAATTTTCTCCATGACTGGAGCTCCTCAGCCCCACAGTTTCTAGGATTGATTGGACAATATAGATGTGGTCATAGTTTAGTCAGCTGGGCTGTATACCAGAGCCTTGCATGTGTTGTGGCTTCTTTACATTGTCCCTGGTCTGCTTTGTGGATCAGTTGGAAAGTTCATCTCATCTATTCAGACCTGATTTCATTGAGTATTTTACCATGAATTGGGTTATGATGAAAACTGTGTACTTCTTTTACCTAAAATTAAGGGTATCATAGGTGTCTGTAACAGTTTGAAAATGAACTTTCTGAACTTTATCTTTACACAAGATGATTTTTTTTTTCTTGAGAATTTGTAAGGACTGCAGTGTGTGGCATTAATGAAGTTAAACTACAAATAGACAACTTGGAGAGCATTTTACATGTTTTTCAGTGTAAGTATTTTTTCATGAAATATAGTGTATCTATGCATTACATTATATATTGAATTACATTATATACTTTTTGAGTCTGTGTTAGAGCAATTCTGACCTCAGAACTATCACTGGGCTACAGTATTACCAAAGTGGAAAGATTTTGAAATGTGTTCAGCCTTCATTTGTACAGAATAGTCATCTTTAAAAGAACTTGGAAAACTTCTAGAAAATATAGTTGTGACTTATATTTTAAGAGCATGCATAACTTTTTTTTCCTTATGTGGAGTAATTCTTAATGTATGAAGTAACTACGTTATCTTTCGACACTTTTGAGCCTGAAATACTACTACTATACTAATAATACTACTGCCTATACATTGTTCCCTCATCTTGCCTTCAGTCAGAAGTTACTGGTATAATGAAGAGAAGATTGTGAACTAGATCTGGCTAGGAACCTCAGATGTAACCTCCTCAGTGCCTTAGACTTTTAAGTACAATCAGTGTGCCCTTCAGACCTCACATTCTGATGAGACCCCGAAGAGATAATGGGTTTGAAGGTGTGTTGCATGGCATGTCAAGCTGTGCCAGTGCTACTCGTGGTCCATCTCTGAAGGTCAGCTCTTGCTGGCATACATCTCCAGTATGAATTTGCTTATATTATAGAAGGAAGAGTTTTTAAGAAAGTGAAAGTAGAGAAGAAAAGAATGATATGAATGAATAATCTACAAAGATAGGGGAAAGAGAGGAAGTGTGAGGGGAAAGAGAACAGGAGTGAGGATGGCAAAGGTAGAGTAAGAAAAGATGGGACAGAAGTGGGAGAACTGGCAGGTAGGAGTGGAGAGAGATGGTATGGAGAGACATGCAGCCCAGCCCTCCATCCCTGTCTGCTGGCCTCTGTCTTACAGGGCCAGAAAAGACGTTGGCTTCTGTGGAAGGGGGCAGCAGGGCCAGCGGATTCATTTCCTGACACTAGGGATGTTTCTTGGCCATGCTACTACTTAGTACATGGTTCCACATTTTTTTTTTTTAAACTGGATCCCAGTTTGTGAGTTGGGTCCAGTGAAATCGCAGATGTCTTCCATTATACTTTTGTCCTTTAGCCACTCCAGAATGCTGGATTATGGGCGACTAATCATATATTAACAGGGGGGCGGGGGGGTTGAGGGAGGGGAAAGTGGGAGGGGACCACTTCATTGGGTCTGAAGGGGGCCCAGTGATTTCTTATAGCAGTTTTCCCAGAGAATGCAGATACAAAGCTAGGGTTGGGTATCACTGCCCTGCCTTGTATAGAACACTTCTGTTCCTCAGGAGGAATACTTCAATTGAACTATTAAGAGTAGATTTAAGAGAATAGGAAATGGTAGAAACACATTAAAAATATTATTTACTGTCTTTTTTTTAGATTCTTAAATCGTAAGTAATAAATACTATAATTGCAATCAGAACCCTTTTGAGCTATTTTTAGAAAGATCACCTATTTTTTAAAATAACGTTTTTGTTTCCTCAGAGTAAATACAGAAGAAAAAGTAGGTGCAATATGTCAGGTATGGGACTAGTAATTCATTTATTAAATGTAATTTCAAGGGTCTTAAAATAATAGTTGCTTTAATACATTTTAACATTTAACAAAAGTAGATTAGGGATTTGTACCGTAACAGTTATCCTATATATTACCAAAGCAACACTTCTTGCCTATTAAAGGCAGCTATTTGCTTAGCTGTTTTCATGTTTTTTTTCCCCTTAATTCATCAAACATAAAACTGGTTTTTAAAAACTAAGTTATATAAGGTTAAGATGGAAGTCTAAAAGGTAAAAAAATGAAAGGAAAACTAAACATGAATTTGATACTCATTTGCCTACCATTTCAGAATAATAAAAAAATGTAGACTAGCATGTTGTTCTGAGCAGTTTAAAATTGATTGCAAATCATTGTCAGACTTACTGTAGAAAATTTATATCATCACCTCATCTCTACCAATATTTCCAAATGGCTAATGGAATTATTTCTTTAGAATTGTAAACTCAGTTTCCAGAGTAAAGAGAATGTTTGTCCGGAATTTCTTTCTTCTAATACTGTGAATACTGTTTGAAGATTCTGGTCAGACATTTTAATACCAAATTTAAGAATTGATGTGGATGGAACCTTTGATTGGGTTTAGTTTATAGATTCAGTTGGAATATGTGACCGTGTTAACACGTGGACCGTGATAACAACTGTTCTAAAATTGGCAAAGAGAATGTAACAGCAATAGCATGTATTCCATTTAAAAAGTAACTTGACTTTGACCCTAATCGGCAATCACTGTTTTCAACCATTCAGTACTGAAATGTCTCTTCAGGGAATATTGGAATATTATCTTTTTGTGCAGAAACATAATAATCCAGAGCTTATTGTGTTGCTGTAAAATATGTCATTCATTCAGAATTTAGCAGAACATCATGTATCACTTGTACTGTCTTCAGTATTTGAGAACCAGACTGGTGTTTTCTGATGAGTGCTGTAATGGAAGATTTGTAAAAGAAATGGCAGAAATCAGAAACTTCACCTCTTCCTGAAATCAGATACTGGAAATGGTGGCAGATGTTTCAGTTTTTGAAAACATTTTATATAAATACAGTAGTATTTTGAGTAGTGGTAGTTCTAAAGCTGGAAGAAGGTCTCATGATATACTGTGATATTTAGACATTACTGCCCTTAAACTGCCTTTAATTTAAAGTATTTTGGTTTTAGAATAATGTGAATATCTTCCTCCGAGCGTTTTGTGTATTTTGAAAGTAATTAAAGAGGAGTGTAAAGTAACAGATTTGGATCTCTACTGAGAATGATGGAAAGTTGCTTTGTTCTGTTTTGGAGGAATAAAACTCATCTTTTTCTGAGACATTTCTAAGACATGTTGTTTTTACTAAATAAACATGTACTTAATAAATGTTTATCTCAAATGATGTGTCCAAGTTATTTTAACAATTACAGACAATTTAAGGGGCTCAATTTCTAGCGCCAAAAAGCAAAAGAATAGTGTTCTTGTTTTCATATTAGGTGCTTGATGCCAGGGGGAGATTTGGCACAATGCAGGCCTGGACCGGCTGACTAGGTGACTGGATAGTGTCGTTGAGCAGTGAGTATCTTCTGTCTCCCCATTGCCCTCTGCCGCGTTGTGGGGGGGTGGGGGGGCGCGTGTCTTCTGTCTGTAGACAGGGTCTGAGGAGGGTGAGTGCGCAGTCCGCCCATTTCCCAACCTCTCAAGTCCCAAGAGAAACTCAGACACGACAGGGAGTTTAGTCAAGCAGGAACTCACTTTATTCAGGAAGTACAGATATATGATAGGGGAGGAGGTTGTAAGAAGGAGGGGACAAGTAATTTGATGTGGCACTCATGTAAGTGGAACTTTAGCCAATTAGCCACTTATTCACGCCAGCATGTATTGTGCTTAAACAGCAACTACATTATGATCACGCACTGTCCATGAGGGCGGAAAACCTGAGGCATTTGTCCAGTGCCATTTTTGTCCCATATGTCCCCACACCATGTGAGCTCTTCCACCTCTTGTGGCGCCAGTGTGACACAGCGTGGCAAAAAGCAGGCTGAAATACATGTCATTTTTATAAAAGGAAGATTTTACTTGTCCTTGTAGTTATTTGTGTCTGTGTCTGAGACAATCACTTTGTAAAAGGAAAAAGCTTTACCATTGGTTCAGAGTATGTGTATTTGTTCCAGGACTTAAAAATGGCCTCCCTTGAAGAATATTTGCTCATAGGAGGGGAACGGTATCAGGATTTTGGACAAGATTGAGGTAGAAGGGCAAGCAGTAGCTATTGGGTAGGCAACTAACCATGCTTTATTTTTCTGGGTTAACAGTTTGCTGTAATTTTAATGAGCAACCAAATTTCAGATATGGAGAAGGGTACCCTTTCTGTGCTAGATGTGTCGTGATGAGGGTCTCTTCTGATCAAAGTTGTTTGGTGTTCTATATGCCTGCAATAGTTCCATGTTCATTTCTTTTCTTAGATTTGGGAAATTTTCTTCCATAATTTCATTACACGTGTCCTTTAAGCCTTTTGTTTTGTTCTCAGTCTTCTCCTGGACTCCCATAATTCTCAGGTTATTTCTCCTTGAGTCATCTATCAGCCGTTGTAATGGTTCGCTCTCTTTCTTATTTACTTTGTGTTCTTCATGGCCTATATGTTGGCAGTTCAGTCATTTTATTTTCTAGGTCTGACATTCTATTCTGAAGTTGTTTAAAGTGGTTGCTTATTATTTCCTGTGTGTTTTTCATTTCCTGAATATCTGCATTCAATTTTTCTATATCTCTGTTGTCTTCTTCTCTAATTTCTTGTATTACCTTCATTATCTTCTGTTTTATTTCTTCTATGGTCTCCTCTTTTTGCTTTTCAGGGCTTGCTTTTTGCTTAGCTATGTGTTGGTGTCGCTCTTGTGCTATCTGTTTTATTTCCTGCTTTAATTCAGTGACTGTCTGGGCCCAGAAGTTACCAATATTTTTACCATTTTCATCTTTGGATTTTGCAATTTCAGTATCCCTGGTATCATCTGGGGTGTCAGGTCTTTTTGTAGGAGATTTGTTAACACGTTTCCCCATGGTTCTGCGACCTCTGGCTGTGTCTGGTGCACAGCAAAGAAGGGTTTGATGAAGGCCCAGTCCTAAATGCCTCTGGAATCCTCTGGCCCAAGGGACAAACAGGGCAGTGGAATTCCCGGTCCTAGATGCCTCTGGAAGCCTCTGGGGCTCAGGATTGACAGGGTGATGGAATTCCCTGGAAACCTTTGGAAACCTCTGGCTCATGGGATGGATGGGCAGTGGACTTCCTGGTCCTAGATGCCTCTGGTGTGCCGGGCAGCGATGAACCAGAAGTCTCTGGTGCGTGCCGGAGGAATGGGGTGATAGTCCCCCTTTTGAGGTGTCTTGTTCCCTATGGTCCACTCAGCACAGTTCTCCATCTGTCCTGGCTTCCCTCCCCCAGAGCAGGGCTCTTCACCCTCGGAACAGAGGTGCCCCTAAGCCGTTCAGGGAATTAGCAGCCTTTGTCCCCTTTTCTTCTCTCTCTGCCACTTGTGCCAGTTTCTTCCTAGGCACTGTTTAAGGGTGACCCCAAAGCCCTGATGTGCTTTTCTGAGCTTTCTTTTACTCTAAAGGGTTCAGTCTTGGGCTTCCCCCCACCCCCCCTTTTTTAAAATGGCTCCTGCTTACATCACTGCCTGTGAAGGCTGCTGAGCCCTGTTTCTGATTTGGGATCCTGGGGCCTTTTCTAGGGGGAGCGCAGATTGCGTTTGTAGTACACACTACCTGAAGATTGGTGTTTCGGAGGCCGGGGCCGCCAGCTGCTGACAATTCCCACTTCTCCGGATCCGCGCTGACCTTAGACTGAGGTTCTGGCTCCGGACTTTCCTCCATCTGGTCTGTGGATGCCGGCAGCTCGGGCCTGCGCTGAGTCGGCTCCTTTTTTCCTCCTCTTCCGATGTGATTTCAAGATTTCTGATCTGCCTGCAGCCTCTTGTCCGTTGTTGGGGTGCTCCGTCCTCTCCCAGCTCTGTCAGATGTTCCGGGCCCATGTGAGCTTTCCTCCGTCTGCAGCTGCCTGCGGCTCCAGCCGTTTGCAGCTGGCCTGCAGCAGCTTCCTGGGCTGCTGGGATTTTTCTTTCTCTGCTTTTGGTGATCCTTCGGAATTTCTGATCTTCCCCTGGCCTCCTTTCAGTTGTTGGGGTGTTCCTCTCTTTCCTAGTTACACTGAACATACTTTTCCTAACTAAATTCTCAACTTTTTAAGTGGGTTGATGAGGAGACATTGTGCAGTGCTGTTACTCAGCCGCCATCTTGACTGGAATTCCCCTTTCTCTGCTAGAGATGAATTTTTTAAAAAGATCAATGATGTTAAGGTTTTCAGTTTTGCATTTTTTTTTTCATACAGTAGGTATTTTTTTGGGTGGGAGGAGTTAATGCTGTAAAGGATTTTGGAATATTGTTGAAGTAAGTAATCATGGCTTCTGAGGAGAGTTTAAAATTTGCTTTAGATTTGTAATAAAAATATATTAATAGTGGCAATCTTTATCATGTTTTACATTTTTGTAATTTATGAAATGTTCTTACTGAAATTAACAAATATTAAAAGTACATGAAGTAGAAAATAGACCCTGTAACCCATCTGTAACTAAAAATATCTGGTGTATATCCAAATCTTCTTTTGTTTTAAGAGGGAGTTAAACTTACGGGCTTCGTGAATGCTGAATGCAGGTCACACACTGTTCTATGCATGTACTGTGCTACAGTCAGCCTCTCCTGCTGTCTTTGTCTGTGTGTGTGTACAACACATACAAATATAGTTCTATGTGTCACTCTGCAAGAGCTCCAATCTTTGCCATCACCTTTGGACATTGATCTCCAGAGCAGGCTCACACGGGCAGTCTAAGGTGAACTTTCAAGCCCTTGGCCATAGACTGGCCTTGTACCCCTCCCTCCCTTGTTCTACAGCCTTATTCTCATCTGAGCAGCCCTGGATCCTCTGCCTTCCCGTGTGCTGGCAGCCATTTTGGACTTTACCTTCTCTGCTATAACAGATGGCCATTTGGACCATTCCACATTTGATTCTATAAGCCTACGTATTACATCTTCTTACATAATTTTGCCCCAGATTTTCCCTTTTATACACTATTGTTATGTTGCCTTTTTTTTTTCACATGATTCAAGATATCTTTCCTTGTTGGTGCATAGGCTGGTGGTGCAGGCCTGTGGTCCTAACACTGTGGAAGGCAGAGGCGGGAGGATTGCAGATCTGAAGCTAGCTTAGGCAGCTTAATGAGACCCTGTCTCAATCAGAAATAAAAATGGGCTAGGAATTTAGCTCAGTGTGAAGGACCGGAGCTCAATCTATCCTTACATCGCTCCCTAAAAAAATAAAAAATAAAAATAAAAATAAAAAAAGTGTTATAATTATTTTTGCTAGATTTGGAAAAGTGTTTAAATTGTGACCAATTTCTTTTTAAATGTATTAGTTAAGTTCCCTAATAATGTCTACCTTCATTGGTATTGAAAGAAATTAAAATTAAACTAGAAAGAGTCAGTTTTTTAAAATCACACTGAAATATTTTTTGTTTGGCTTTTTTTTTTTTCTTTTTGAAGTTTGCTACTTTTAATTCTATAAATCTGTGCAGGAGCTACAGGTGGGAGTGTAAGGTGATATGAACCACATGCCTCCTTAGTCCATATGGAATCATTGATGACTCACAAACATAACTGTCAACTACCTACATGCCCAGTGGTAGAATAATAGTTAGGTAAACAATGGTGTAGTTGCTTGGTATTTGAGGGCATGAGTTCCTTGACCCACCTTGCCTACTAAAATATGTGGATGCTCATCTTACATGTAATGGTATACATAACTGTCCAAGTTACTTTATTGTCGCTGTGACTCAGTACCTGACACCCACAATTTAGGGAGGAAGGATTTATTGTAGCTTGCAGTTTCAGAAGGTCTCAGTCCATTCATGGGTGGACGGCTGGAAAATGGTAGAATCATGGTCAAGCTGTAGCTCGAGCCAGAGCCAGAGCCGGTGCTCTGAGAGAGATCCTCACCAGATGGTGGAACAGAGAAGTCTGGGAGGAAGGATGGCCTAGCACACACCCCTCCAGGTCAGTCCCCAAGCATCCTCCCCTTGCAGCCAGGCCCCACCTCTCAACACTCACAGTATCCATAGGTACATGAGGCTTGACCCCAGATTTAAACCACAACAATAACTTACATACATCCTCTCATACACTTAATCATCTCTGGATTGTCTAGATCCTTCTTTTCTCATCTGGGTTATGACAACAGCCTCCTGCTTTGTCTCCACCGTTGCTCCTTTTCAAGCACATTTCCAAAACATAATCAGAATTATCTTCATAATGCATGAATACAATAGCATTCTTGCTCTTACAATTCTGGTATGGCAGCAGGCTTTTACTAGTACATCAGAGAGGAGCTAACACCAGTGCTTCTCTAACTGTTCCATGAAGTTGAAAGAGAAGGAACATTGCCAAACTCATTTTTGGAGCCAGAATTACCCTGATACCAAAACCAGACAGCGACTTAACTAGAAAGAAAACTATATACCAATCTCCTTAATGAATATAGATGCAAAAATTTCTGAGAAGATACTGGCAAATAGGATCCAGTAAGTTATTAGGAAGATCATATACTATGATTAAGTTGGCTTCATTTCTAGGACACAAAGTTGGTTTAAAATTGTAAATCAATTACTCTAATGGACCACATTAAAAAAAATAGATCTCATTAATAAAAGCAAGGACAAAAATCATTTAATCATCTTGATGCAGAAAATTTCTTTGACAAAATCAACATCCATTCATGTTGAAAAAACCCTGAGGAAAATAGGTATAGAAGGATCTTACCTCCAAGTGATATAAGCCATATGCCCCAAACGTGCAGTAAATATTATGGTAGATGGGGACACATTGAAAGCATTTCCCCTTAAATCAGAACCACAACCAGGCTGTCCAGTTTTATTATTCCTTTTTGAGCATAGTCCTTGAAACCATTCCAGAGCAGTCAATCAGTAGAGTGAAATAAAGGGAATACATAGTGAAAAGGAGGAAGTCAAAACTATTATTTGCCGATGACATGATTATCTACATGGAAGACCCTAAAAACTCCATGAAATTCTTAATAATAAATTGAGTCAAATTGCAGAGTACAAATCAATACTAAAAAATCAATAGCATTCCTTTACACTAACAATGAACTCACTGAGAAAGAGCCGAGAATGCTGTTCTCAGTAGCCCATCAAAAAATTAAATACCTAGGGGTGACCTGACCGAGAAAGTGAAGGACTTATATAAAGAAAGCTATACTGTGCTGGAAAACGAAATTGAACATTAGAAAATGGAAACATCCCCTGTATATTGATAGGCAGAATCAATATATCTGATATACAGATTTAACACAGTTCCTGTCAAAACACAACCTTTTTTCACAGAATTTGAAAAAAAAAACAATCTTTAATATGGATAGAAAAAGGATAGCCTCTTCAATAAATGGTGCTGGAAAAATTGGTTATCCACATGGAGAAGAATGAGTTTAGGCATACACCTATCATGTACCAAAGTCAAAGTATGTAAAAAATCCTAGATTTTAAAGTGGAAACATTGAACCTTCTGGAGGATAGAATGGGTAAAAATCTAGAAGATGCAAACTAGGGCAAGGACTTTCCTAATAGGACACCTGAGGCAAAAGAAATAGTCTCCAGGCTCAACAAATGGAATTGTATCAAATAGTGCCTGCACAGCAGAGGAAACTATTAACAGAGAGAAGAGAGAACCAATAGAATGGGAAAAAAATTTTACCACCTGCGCCTCAGACAGGAGGCTAATAGGAATATACAAAGAACTGAAGAAAAATAGGCCCCTCAAAATCAAAGACCCAATTAAAAAATGGGCAACTGATATGAATAGGCAGTTCTCAGATGAAGACGTTCAAATGGTCAGCAAATACATGAAAAGATATTCAGGATGCATAGCTGTTAGAGAAATGAAAATCAAAACATTACTATCCCAGTGAGAATGGCACTTATCAAGAAGTGGAATAGCAGCTGATGCTGGTGAGGTGGTGTGCAAAAGGAAACTTTCATGTTGTTTGTGGGATTGTAAACTGGTACCACCACCCTGGAAAGCATTGTGGAGAGTCCTTGAAAGGACGAAAATAAATAGTCCATCCAACAATACTGCTTCTTAGCATCTTACTGAAACAATGTTAAGAGCAATGTATAACAGAGATACATGTATACCCTTATTTATAACAGCACAACTTACAATAGCTAAATTGTGGAACACACTGAAATACCCATCAGTAGACCAATGGATACAAAAATTGTATCTTTACAAAATGGAGTGCTTCTCTTTACATAAAGACAAATAAATTTGAAGCTTTTGTAGGTAAATGAATGCAACTTGAGACCATCATGCTTAGTGAAGTGAGTAAAACTGACAATATAAGAAACTGAGACTGCAAGGATTGTATAGAACCAAATGGGTGTGGTAATTAGAGGGGGGAGGTTAAGAATGGTGTAGGAGGGCTAAAATGGAACAGGAGGGATTGTAATGTAGACATATATGTGCATGCACAGAATACTCAAGGTCAATGTCACTGTGTGTCACACATCTGTACTAATAATGGGGAAAAACAATTCTGCTGTGGCATGGCTAGTGATAAGCAGACTGGGCAGGTGTCATCTTTTCCTTGTTTTGACTTCAGGGAATGGTAAGTGCTACCAGGAAGAAATATATGTACTATGAGAAAAAAGAGTGGACCCTCTGATGTGTGTCACTTTCTAAGCCAGCAAATCATTTGAGCATTCTGACACTGAAAGTGTTCCCCATTGAACTGGGCTGCAGAAGACCTTTGCAACATCAGGAGAAAAGAAAAGCTACAGATAGCCTTGAAGAGTACGGTTGACCAGTTTCCTTCCAAAATGGAAAAGGGTGCAAGGATCCCGGTTTTTCATTTTGTTGATAGAAGGGAAAAATCTGTAGGAAACAGAGAGTAGATGTAAGAAAAGATGTTTGTTTGTTAGACTCCCTATTTCCCCTCATTTCTTGAGCATTTTAGTGTCTAGCTACTGTCACTTGATCCAAAACTGCTGTCACATATTCCAGGTAATTTCATTAAGCACACAAAAGATCTTAAGACCTCTGCACCCCATCTCAGCAACTCACAGTCTAACCTTGATAACTGATTGTACCTCTCTCTAATTTTAGTTTTATACATCTCATTGGTCACAGCCTCTAGTGTTCTGTCAGATGTTCCGTCCCGGGAACTCCAGTCTTCCTGATTCTGCAGTTTTTCATAGTTCCCACAGCCCTTTCATGTGTTCCCTTTCTCACCAAATTCAGTTTCTGACCATCACTCTAATTTACTTGTACATAATTTACCACCAGTGAAGCATGTGTCACACATATGTCATGGCTCTCCTCGTCCCTCAGCAATGCACCACTAACTTAAGTGAAAGTCAAAAAAAATTTTTTTTTTTGAGATACAGTCTTGCTCTGTAGACCAACCTGATCCTGAACTCACTTGTGTAACCCAGTCTGGCCTCAAACTCAAAGCAGTCTTCTTGCCTCAGCTTCCTTAGTGCTGGAATGTACCACCATGCCTGGCCCAAAATTGTTAATTGGCTACCGGATCAAAGACTTCAAGAAATTCACCCTCTTTTTCTTATCTAATTCCATTTTATACTCTTCCTTCACTCATCTGTTTTAGCCAAACTGGCACACCCAACATATTCCTAATTAGGGAATTTTGCAATGCTATTTCCCTTCTGTCTGCAACTCTGTTGTCACAGATATTTCCTGGGCCAGCTCGGTCATTTTCTCCATGTCTTTAGCATCACTATGTATTCATTTATTTTTGTATTATTGGGGATTGAACCCAGTGCCATTGCACCGAGTGACATCCCCAGCCCATTTTTTAGTTTTGTTTTGAGGCAGAGTCCTGCTAAGTCACCTAGGCTAGACTCAAACTTGTGATACTCCTGCCTCAGCCTCTCAGAGGTCTGGAATTACAGGCTTGTGCCAAAAGCTCAGCTTAAATGTTATTCTTTAATGATACATTTGGTTCTTTTCCTGTAGAGGTGAAAGTCTATTTCTCATTTTGATTTAGGCATGCCATGACTTCTTGGACCATATGTCAGGCTGAGTTCTGGGAAAAGCCACTTCCACTTTATACTCTTGGAACTCATGATTTTCCTTGTATGAACGATAATACCCAGCCGAACTAACCACTTAGAGACATCATTCAACTAACTTCAAGGAGGAAAAGAAGCGTCCAATTGAGGTGAGGCTTCCAGACAACCCACCAAACCGAGCCTCATTAATGTACCTTAAATGCTAAGGGAGAGTGGGCAAAGCACAGACAAATTTTGTTAATAACTTAAGGTCTTAAAAAAGTGAAAGATCATTGTAAAGCTATTTTCATATTTCTTTTAAAGGGTATCTTGGTTAACTTTTTCATTGCTGTGACTAAATACCCAACATCCACAACTTAGGGCAGAAAGACTTAGATGACAGTTTCAGAAGGTCACAGTCAATTCAGAAGCTGGCAGTAATGGAAGCACATGGCAGAGACAGAGGTAGAGGCAGCTCCTCGTCACATTGCCAACAGAAAGCCAGGTCCCCTAGGAGAAGGGAGGAAGGTCCTGTCCCAGTGATCTAACACTTCTGGGTTCTGCCTCAGTGTTGTATTCCTTCCGGGTTTAAGATCCTAATTACCACATATCTATAATCTATAATTTACCACATACCTGTCTTCCACCACACACCTATAATCCACCACATGCCCATAATCCACCCATCCAGATCACGCCTCCATCTCGTAACAGCACATGGTTCCATAGGTAATCCATAACGTTGAAATACATGAGGCTCTTGGGGACATTCCAGATCCAAACCACAATAGAAAGAATTATGAGGAGGAAAAATTTATTGATTTTAATTGGAAATTGATCACTTTAATTTTATTTGGCTAATTTGTAAGCCTGAAATATAATAAACTAGGTAGTAGCTCTTTGGTCTTAGAATTTTCAGTAAATAGTACTTCCTATCGGTTAAGACAAAATTTTATTAGAAGCGTTCAGTTGATGACATTATATTATTTACACATACTTAAGTGAAAGGGTTTAGCTCCATCTGTTTAGAAATTTACTCAAAGCTAAAGATGTAGATGTATGTATTTTCATATGTATATACACACAAATGTGTACATACATGCAATTTGTCAGGTTCATATAGAATTCTATTAAGGATTTTGAAAGTGGGTTAATTAGTTCACCACCCTTAATATCAGTCTCCCACAGAGTCTCAGGACATGGGTAAAATGAAGACAAATTTTTCTGTCAGAGAGTAATGCAATATGCATGGCCTCTGGTCCAACTGCCAATAGAGTCCTGTTCCCAGCTGAAACCTCCAGAGGCTGGCTTTTATTGTCTGCATTCCTGTTAACATTCTGGTATTCTGAGCTCCAATCAGAGCCTCCCAGCAAGCTTGAATTACAGCTTTCTAGGGCTTCTTTAGCCAGCATGTTCAAACCATCCCAAGATACCTGATACTGATGACTTAAAGGTGAAGGGTTTTTTTTTTTTTTTGCCTCGCAGTTTTAGTGAATTCAGTCCATAATTAACTGGCTGAAAGGCAAAACGCAGCACAGCAGTATGGCATAGTGAAGGAAAGCTGTTCACCACTGGTGGCCAGGAAGCAGGGAAAAGGGAGGAGCCAGGGACAAAGGCATCCCACCAGGTTGTGCCTCCAGTGACCCACTTCCCACTGGACAAGCTCTTAACCACACATGCAATTACCTAACTCATCAGTGCATGAATCCTTGGAGAAGTGTAGCACCCTGTGATCCACTTCACCTCCCAAACACACGAGAATTTTGGTAAACATTTTTGATCTGAACCATAACAATAGCAATATGATAATGAAAAATTTATCTGATTTAGTTAAAATTGTAAGAGTTAATGGTCAAATGCTAAAGGTCTAGTTGGCTACTGTTAAACCTTACGATCTGAATTTGCACTTGTATACACACAGACGCACACACACATCCTGTTGATATGGTGCCTTTTTTTTTGAGATAGGGTCCTGCTCTGTGTTATGCCCGAATCACATAATCCCCAAAGAGACCTCCAGGAGACTGAGCATGTATGCAAGAGCAAGGAGCCTTATTTCGGGCTTAAGCTCAGGCTCTCAGACTTCACCAACGCAGTGGATCCGTGCCGAGAGCCTCCAGCCATTGCGAAGCAGGGTTTTTATGGGGTAGGGGAAGGGATGGTTAAAGCGAACATGGCGCAGGTGTAGCACGTGATCACAAGTACCAATTACATTCTGAGAATCGGGAGTTTACAAGGCCCACGTGGGGTATAAACTGAAACTCAGGCTTAATAACTTTTCTAAGGGCCTGAAGCCTGTAGTTTGTTTAGCCTGGGTCATTCACTCAGTAGTCCAGGTTGGTCCTAAACTCACTGTGTAGCCCAGGTTGGACTTAAACTCAGGCAATCCTCCTGCCTCAGCCTTCTGAGTGCTGGGATTACAGGTGTGTGCCACCATGCCTGGCTTATATGGTACTGGGAATCAAAATCAGGGCCTTGTGCTTGCTAGGTAAATGCACTCATCACTGTGCTATTCCAGCCATTTATTTGTTACTCTTTTTTTCTTTTTGTTATTCTTAAAGACAATTTATCATTAAGAAGCAGTGGCACTGATTCTAATAGCCATTCTGTTTCACTGCTTTTTAGCCCAAACTAGGTTTCTTCTTAGTGTTTAAGCATCGTGTCAGGTCTGGAGGCATAGCTCAGCAGTTAAGAGCACTTGCCTGTTAAATGCGGAGCCCTGGGTTTGATTGCCCAGAGCCACATAGGCTGGGCATGGTGACACATGACACACGGGTAGAAAGTAATCAATAAAAAATAAAGGCCTGCATCACTGGGCCTGGCTCAATTTAAAAAAATAATAAAGTATCTCATGCAGTGTGTGTAATAGTAGTAGGCTCAAGTGATAGAACATGCATGCTTCTCACTCTGCTATGTGTACATTTCTAGTAATATTATGTGAAAAAAGACCATGTAGTGGGTCTCTGTTTTAAGTTCTGTTTCCAGAAAGCCCTTTATTCTTCCCCTAGATATAATTTTATTAAAAGAGCTGAATTTCCCCCAGTAGTTTGTACTTAGCACTAGTAAGTATGATGGTTTATGTTAGTTTATATTTATTGTCTCATCTGATCGTGAGGCCATCCTGGAAGGCAGAGAGCACCATCCTCATTTTATAGATGAGGAAACATGCAGTTTTATCCCAGGCAAAGCAACTTATAAATGGCAAAACTAGATTTCAGTGCTTTCATTCTTAACCTCAAAGCAACAAACATACATTTGTCTCTGTCTCTCCTGTCCTCTCTCCCTTTCTTTTTTCTTTCTTTCTTTCTTTCTTTCTTTCTTTCTTTCTTTCTTTCCTTCCTTCCTTCCTTCCTTCCTTCCTTCCTTCCTTCCTTCTGTAATTGATTATTGCATTGCCATTTTGGACAACTGTAGTTAATGACTGAACTAGTCACTTAATTTTCATTTTAAAGAGATTTTCCCTTTTTTGTATTAATGTTTGCCAATATGAGATGAAAAATTTGTAAGAGGGCTGGAATGTGGTTTTCCCTACTTCCATGCTCCAGCTGGCCAATATATTTTATATTTTTTTAATAACTCAGCACCATATGCATAACTCTATAATTGTATGTTTCACACAACAGGTTTAATTGATAAAGGTGTCTTTTTAAGAATTCAACAGATTCTTTGGTCATTTGCCATTTTTTGGTGCCAAAATATCATCTGTGAAATTAATTTATAATAATTACTTATATTTCTTAATTTGGAACAATTTATAATATGTAAATTATTTCACACATGTTCACTTTGCCTACAGAAAAATCAACTGACTTGTAAAAGCAAACAAAAAAAACTCCGACAACCACTCCTGGCCTAAGATTGACTGATAAATACAGAATTTTTGTATGTTTACAACTATCTTGAGATTGTCTTAGACAAACATTGAACGTAAGAATTTTATTATAAACCCCTTAATTGATTCATTTCCTGTGGGACCCTGACTGGGCCTGGGATGACTGTAGGTAGAAGGCAGCTCATACCCCAATAATCTCCTTTCTCGAAACCAGTAGGAGTGGAGCCACTCCCTCTTATCCCAGGCTCAGGTTGGCCCGCAGTTCACGTTGCATCATACCCAAATTCCTAATTTTCCCTTGCATCCAGACCCTTACCAGAAATCACGTGGTCAGACCTGCCATGCTAATTAGGCTACTTTCAGATCCCCAAATCCCTCCAATCAGTAAATGACCCTTGCCCTGTTACCCTGGCTGACCCACCCCCTTTAATCTGTTTATAAGCCCGGCCCTCTCCTCCAATAAACATAAACGAGCTGTTACACTGATTCACCCTCCTTCGTCGTGCTCACCCTGCTGGAGAACCTGTTCCCCCAGAATTCGCTGGTCGCCCATCGCCAGCGTGGCCAGCGGTGTCAGGAACCCCGAGGACCGCGACAATTTCCCCTCTCCATTTATACAATGGAGACGAATGTGTCTGTCCTGTCAGGATGAAAAAAGAATAAGTGAAGAAATGGGAAGGTAATCAAAAGCCTGAAAATGTGTACTTATTCTGTCTTTACTTTAAAAAAATCATTGCATTTCAGAAATGCCTTAATTGTGTCAGGGAGTAAACTGAGTGGTTCAAGCTGTGTGTATTGGAGACGGACTTCCTGACCAATGGCCATTCCTTCCTAAAAACCCGCTGGTCCAGACAAAAAGCTCTCTGCCCTGCCCCTGTGTGGCTAAGAGCAGGACATCCATTTCCATTTGGGCAAGGGTTTCCTTCTCCCCCACAGGCAGCAAGCTCTCTAGTTACGTGACAGGACCCGGAGCAGGCGGAGAGGGGGCTGCATGACCTGCTCAGAGCGCCCTCTGGCCCGCTGATTTCTTTATTTACTTCCCTTGCTGCAGATCCCCCCACAGAAGCCCATCTCCTTTCTTTTGTCTTACCATACTTTCATGATGACCCTGTAAGCTCTCAGGCCTTCCCTCTTCTGGGGTCTGCGCCTCTTTTCTAGGAGTGCCTCTGTGTGAATGGAAAATACCAGCATTGCCTACAACTCCTTGCCAGTCTGCCTTGCCAGTTCGATTGGAAGGCTCAGCTGCCCAACCGGGGAAAATGTTTCTTCCTCTACAGTTGTTAGCTGGGACGCGGTCAGGGACAAAAAGCCCCTGGGAGGCCTATAGAACCTGAGCTGATTAGTGCCTAGTTATGTGAGCAGCCTAGGAGGGAGTGGGCCGCGAAGGGTCGCGAGCCAGTTGTCCTGCAATGCTGCCAGGGCGGACAGGGGCCCGGGCAGCCCAGCACAGCGGCCACAGAAGGGCTGCGGTGGGGCGGCGCGATTCTGCTGCCCGCTCCGGAGGGGACCGCTGTGGCAGCCGCGGGGGTTGGATGTGGAGGGGAACCGAGCCACGACCAGTTGGAACCCACTGGCCAGGCTGCATCTGTCTTCGTGCCTGGCTGAGTATTTGCTCAGTGTGGCTGCCAGCTTTCACCCAGAGCCGTAAGGGGGGAGTGTTCTGGAAAACAGTTCCCGGTTAACAAAGCTGGTGTGGTGTAGTGTAGTGTAGTGCGTGCGTGTGCGTGTGTGCGTGTGTGTGCGTGTGTGCGTGTGTGTGTGTAATCATAGTCTAAAGTCTTGTACTTTTTTCTCATTTAAAACACATTCAACATCAGTGTACATACATAGTGTAGCATAATTTTAATGGCTTCATGGGCTCCCATTTAGAGGGTTTATCTGAATTATTTGTTAATTTTCCCAATTGATTGACCATGTAACACTGGAGGTTTAACCCGTGGCCCTTCTGGTGGCAGGCAGGACAACAAGAGGACAGCCGAGGGGGTAAATACTATAACTTTCCATTTTTCTAGGACTCTTGGTAGACTCTTATTTGTAGAATTGGGAATGGAACCTGGGACCTTCACACTGAACTATATCTCCAGTTCATTTTTAATTTTTATTTAAGACAGGTTCTTGCTAAGTTGCTAGGTTGCCCAGCTGGGTGCACATTTGTTATCTTCCCGTCCCAGTCCCCCAGAGTGTTGAGATGACAGGTCTGTGCCATGAATCCCAGCAAGTAAGTTGTTATTTAAAAGTACTGTGTTTTCTGTGGTTATAGAGTTAAGAGAGAGGACCATCGGTGAGAAAGGAAGGAGTGCTGGTTCCCAGGAATGGTGACCTTACAGATGACTGTTGTGGTCAGGGACATGAGGGAACCACAGCAGAAGAGGCCTCCATGACATGCCCCCTGGGGAACTCCCAGATATCTCTGGAGGTCCCTTAGGAGAGATTAAGTTCCAAATTCTACTGTCAGGAGATGAGGAGGGCCAGGGGAAAAGTGCCTCAAAATTCGGATAATGACTGAAGAAGGTATAACATTCTATTTTGTTTAACATTAACTGTGATCATTTAGAAAGGATAGGTCAGACTTTGGTCATCTTTGAATCTCCAGTGTCTGGAATATTGAATTAAAATGTGATAGCCACTGCCATCAGATGAAGAACCAGAGCACGCTCACCTGGACCAGGAAGGCGGGAGAAAGTGAAGGCTGGCACCGTGGAGACAGGCTGGGGGCCCTTTCCTGGAGAAGGCTGTAGGGTGAGGACCCTTTGGAATGGTGCAGAGGTTAATGAGCAGCAGCAGCCGCTGGAGAAAAACATACTCCCCTCTCTGTCCTCCCCTTCTGTTTTCTTCTTTCCTTCTTTCCTCTCACCCCCTGCTCCAACCATTGGAATAAACTGCATCCTTTCTCCTAAATCTGCTAGTGTGTATTTCCTAGGCATGATGATATTTTCTTGTATAACCATGGTACAATAATCGGGGCATTCAACAGTGATAGAATCCTATTACTTAATGCACTATTTTATTTTTAAGTTTTTCACATTTTAAAACTTTATTTGCATATTGAAAAATTGTGCCTTCCAATAACTAAAATCATTTGAACAACAAAAAGTAGCACTCAGATTAAACTGCATTTCCCAGCCTGCAGGACACCTTGGGCCAGCTTGAATTCTTTGCTCTGGATTTGTCACCACGCTCCCACGCGGCGTCCTTCCCCACCACAGGAAGCTCTTTTCCTCCCCTGTAGCACAGCCAGGTCCCTGGGAAAGGCGGGCAGCCTCCGTAGTTCTTCTGATGTGGAGAAGAGGCATCGCAGTCATTTGAAATTGATCCAGCCTCTGCATCTTACAGAGTTAAACAGCTAGAAGAAGTAAATAAGAAGGCAGTGCTCTTGGGGTGTACAGTGTGCTTTGGCGCTCGCCTCCTCATGATTCACCTGCTTGCTTCTCCTGTTGAGGCTTTGCTTTCGAAGGCAGAGGAATTTTTCCCACCGTTTTCATTAATATACGTACATATGCTTCCTACCCATAGAATGGGCTGCAGTGGTCCAATCTTGATACCTCTTCTCTGAGTCTAGCAGATCCCTTCATCGGGATTTTTTCCAAAAGTTCTTTTTTCCTATATTTTGCTGTATCTTTGTTGATATTCTCAAACATGGCCTCACCCACCAGCCCACATAAGAAGTATAATAATAATGTAGTTCATTAGACTAGAAAGTGTGAGAAAGAAAAAGAAGTTAAATTTCAAATGCCTTAGCTGAATACTGTACATTCAAAAGGTTATCATTACATGAATTAGTTTTCTTAGGATAAACCTACATCAAAGACCAAATAAGTGAATTCCTACAATAAGCGAACTTACGTCTATATTGAACTGCTACATTAAATGAACTTAAATCTATATCACGTAAGTGTTGCAGTAGATATGATGGCACACTTAGTTATTTCAGAATCTTTTTAACTTCCATAAGTTATTTACTTACATTTCACAATTACTAACATTTGCCAGATTTGGTTTATCATTTCATCTACTTATCCATCCATAAATTCATGCATACATTTTTTAAAAAAGATTTTATACCAATTCCCCATGTTGAATGTAATTATACTGTCTTGCAAACTAATATACTGTAACAATAATTATGTGGATAAATTTCACAGATTCTATATAACAGCTGGTACTGTTTTAGAAGTATATCAATCAAATGGCTCAATACCAATCTGTTTTCTGTTACACTTTGTCCTCAGGTGTTTCTTTTCGTCCATGTTTTTTGGTGCTGTTCTCTAGGCAGAGAATTTTTGTCTTGGGTTCTGTCTGCTTCAGCTTGGACTAACTGAATTTCTCAATCTCAGATTGTATTAGTTTGAGTTCTTCAAAAGGTAGAATTTACAGATTTTATAACAACAAGGATCTATTAGGGAGGCTTACAAATCCAAGGATAGAGATAATCTAAGATGGCTGCTCGGCTGTGAAGTTGATCTCCTGTCCAGGACCGCAGGACAGCCGGTGAGGTGAGAGTCGGCTGCAGATCTTGGTTGTTTGAAGAACAATGGCGAAGACCGGAGCCTGAAGACAGCCATATCAGGTTTGTCAGATATGGCCACGGAGAGGCAGAGCGAGCTGCAAGAGCGAGGGAAGTCCAGTTGCCAATGGCAAGTACCATCTAATACACAATTTTAAATTTAAACACTTATCAATTGTCCTGGTAGCCTTACTTGTAGCTCTTGAGCTGTCTTTGGTCCCAGGATAGCTTAGCTCATACATTGTGTCAAATTATCACGTTAACTTAGTTTTTTTTTTTTTTTAAAGATAGAGCATTTCCTGTTTTCCTGTCTTGAACTTGATTTTTTTGTTTTATTTTGCTGTTCCTATAATAAAGGCTAACTCTCTAGTTTTGTGCCAGCGTAATCACAGAGTTAGGGTTAGGGTTCTGATATTTCTTTCTTCTCCTATAATTTCTTTTTTCTGTGTTTGAAGCCATCCTGGGCTACATAGTGGACCAGCCTGAACTGCAGAGTGAGACCTTCCTCCAAAAAAAAAAAAAAAAAAAAAAAAAAAATATATATATATATATATATATATATATATATATATATGATACCTTTTTCTTTTGCTTAAAGTCAGATATCTTTCATGTGATGATGAACATTTTATTTTAATAGTCTCAAGGATTGTTGACATAAGACTTGAATATTCTGTAAGAAAATCTATTTATAGGAATATTTAGTGTATGTGGCTGAGGTGATCTGCCTAGGATTCAAGCTGTGTTAAAGACAGGCAAGTGAATTTAGCCTTCAAATTAGGGATGATGGATCTGTAATGATATCATTATAGTAAACTCATCAAATGATGACACAAAGACTCCTTTTTTTTTCTTTTATTCTGGTTCTGAGATTGAACCCAAGTCCTTCATACTGAGCTTCTTTCTCAGCCTTAAATTTTGTTTTTACTGTTATTTTTCATTTTGAGACAGGAGACAGGGTCTTGCTAAGTTGCTAATTTGTCCAGACTGGGTTTAAACTTGTGATTCTTCTGCCTCAATCTCCCTGAGTGCTGCAGTTACAAGCCTGTGCTGCCAGGCCCAGCTACAAGAACTCTTAAAACTAGAAACTTACAAGACGGGGGCTGGGTAGGAGTGCTACTCAGTGACTCCTCACAGGCTCATTCAGAAAGTCAAGATATGGTTAAAAACTACCTGTTTAATTTAGCTAGGAGAAGGAGGAGAGCAAATTGAAAGGAGGCCTCAAGAAGGTTGGAAACATTGTAGGCTCTAAGCTGAAGAATACTCCGCCAGGGGAAGCCACATCAGGTTGCCTAGAATGAGCTGTGAGCTGTGGGTAGCTGTAGACCAAGTAATCCAGGAGCCACAGGAATTAACAGCAGCCTCAGGCCAAGGTAAGCCCAGATTGGAAACCATGGGAATTCACAGCAGCTGGTAGCCCCAGCCTTCACATATGAACCTGCAGGTAGTGCAAACTTCAAATGCACTGCAAGCTTCCCCTTGAAAAGTCCTTTTGGAGCTTAGCAGACCAACTTGGGAGAAGCAGTGCTTGACAGCCATACTAGGATGTGATGTAGATAAGAGCCATTTTGAAAAGAGCCCAAGTCTGAATTGTTTAGAGTAATAGTCTGAATTGTTTAGAGTAATAAAAGCCACACACAGGCCCACATCAGGGATTTTGAAGCTCTTAATCACTGCCTAGGAAGGAACTGGTACAAGATACAATTGGAGAGAGGGAGAAAGGTTGCCAACCTCCTGAACAGATTGGGTGGTAGTGGGAGCACCTCATAGGGCAGAGAGCCCTGCCTTTGTGGAAGGGAAGCCTGGACAGATGGAGCAACCTTGCTGAGGGGACTGGGTGTGAATAAGACACTTTGGAGGTCATCGGACTGTTAGCTTCCTCTCTCACTTTCTACTACCAATAAGGAACTCACTGGGCTTCTGCATTCCCCACACATATTCATACACGGTCAAGAAAACCTCTTGGCTAGGCAATTAAAGTGAAGCCTCTCAGCAATAGAATCATGGGAAAATGAGGCAATAGGAACACGCAGAAAGACTTGACTCCCCAAAAGCTAATGTCATGGATGCAGAAATAGTGGGACTCATAGGAAAGGATGTAAAAAAACCAAGTAGATCAGTTAGTTTATGCAAAGGATATTCTCAAAGAAATGCAAGTAATGATCAGAAGGTTTAAGAGGAATTTACTAAATAAATAATGGTCCCAATGAATACAAAGTTTACTGAGCATACAGAAGACACAAATACAAAAATTGATTGAGATAAATAAGGAAATGCAAGATATGAAGGAACATTTTGACAGAGAAGTAGAAAGTCTGAAAAGAAATATAACTGAAGTTCAGGATATGAAAAATTCATGTGAATGGAGAGGAAGTTAACTTAACCACTGTGAGGACAGAATTTCAGACTTTGAAGACAAGACTGAGGAAACAAATATCATAACCAGGTATGACACCAAAATAAGTGAGCAAAGTACCTGGACACAGCAGCTGAGGGGTGCCTCAAAGAAATCCAACTTCCAACTGGATGTGGGAGAAAGAGCAGTAGACAGAACAAAAGGTATAAAGAATTAATTTTCTAAAATCATGACAGAAAAGTTTCCAAATCTAGGAAAAGAAATTAATAAGACACTTATGGAACACCAAATAATCGTGACCAGAAAAAATCTCGCCACGACTTGTCGTAATCAAAACCTCAGATATTCAACACAAAGGGAGAATATTAAAATCTGTAATAGAAAAATGGTTGTCATTCTACCAAGACAAGTTCATCTGAATTACTGCGTATTTCTCAATGCAAACCTCAAAAATTTTCAATCTTTAAAAGACAGCAAGTGCCAACACTGGTTGTGCCCAGCAAAAATATGCCTAAAAACTGAAGGAGAAGTAAAAAATTTTCATGACCAAGAAACCCTAAGGAAATTTGTGACCATTAGCCCACCACTGCAGAAAACACTTGAAGAAATCTTAGAGACAGAGAGAAGAACAGCTCCAAAGAACCCAGAAGAAAGAAAACACCAAAAGGGGAAGTGTAACACAAAAAATAAAGAATCAACACTAGAAGAACAGTATAATGGCAGGATTTGGCAAAAATCTTACAATAATTACTCTTAATGCTAATGGTCTTGCCAATCAAAAAACATAGACTGGAAGAATGGATCAAAAAGCAAAAGTCAACCATTTGTTGTCTGCAAGAAACAAACACTTCATGCACACAGAAGCATACAGATTGAAGATAAAAGGATGGAAGCGAACACTACATGCTTCTCAGAACAAGCAGGAGTAGCTATAATATGCTCAGATCCTGCAAATTTCAAACCAAAACAGATCAGAAGAGACAAAGATGGACACTACATGCCAGTAAAAGGAAAATCCAACGGAAGCAATGCACAGTTATGAACATATTTATACCCAATGTTGGCGCGCCAGTTACACAAACAGAAACTACTGGATATAAAAAGCCAAATAGACTTCAGTATAATAATACTAGGGGATTTCAACATGCCTCTCTCATAAATAGACAGGTAAGTCAGACAAAAAGAAATCAATGAAGAAATATCAGAGCTAAATCATACCTTAGAAAAAGTGGGCTTAACAGATGCCTACGGTGTTCTATCCAACATCAACAGAATATACCCTTTATTCAGCAGCACATGGGATTTTTTTCCAAACTAGATCATATCCTTGGATATAAGACATACTTAAAAAAATACAAAATAATTGAAATCATTCCCTACATACATATGTTAAGACTATACTGGAAATAAGCTGGAAATTAACAGCAAAAGAAAATATATAAATGGTACAAATAAATGGAGATAAAGAAGTTCATAACTGAACAAGCAGTGAATTACAGAATAAACCAGGAAAGATATCAAAAACTTCCTAAAATCAAATGACAATGGAAGTATATCAAACTGGAATATGTGGGGCACAATGAAAGCAGTACTAAGAGGGAAATTTATAGTTATGAATGCATGTATGTAAAAAAACCCCAGAGCAATCTCAAATAAATCATCCACTGATGCAGCTCAAAATCCTAGTAGGATGAGAACAATCCAAATCCAAGAGCAGTAGAAATGAAGTAATTGCAAGAGTCAGAGCAGAACATCAGAAAATGGAAAGAAATCCCTGTTCTTGGATAGGCAGAATCAATATAGTCAAAATAACTGTACTGCCAAAATTGATATACAGATTCGATGCAATTCCTATCAAAATACCAACATTTTTTTTTTACAGAACTTAAAAAAATAATCCTCAAATTCATATGGAACCAAAGGAGACCTAGAATAGCCAAAGCAACCTTGAGTAACAAGACTAAGGCAGGAGGCATTACAATATCAGACATCAAATTATACTATAAAGCAGTAGTTTTAAAAAACTATATGGTACTGACACAAAAATAGACAGACCAGTGGAAGAGAATGAGCCAAAAGCATATACTAGAAAAAGGACAGCCTCTTCAACAAATGGTGCTTGGAAAATTGGACATCCACTTGCAGAAGAATAAATATAGATAGACCTGTCACCATGCACCAAAATTAAATCAAAGTGGATCAAAGATTTAGACATTAAAACTGAAACACTGAACCTCCTGCTAGACAAATTAGGCAAATATCTAAAAGACATAGATGTAGGCAAAGACTTTCTTAATAAGACACCAAAAGCAACAAATGGCCCCCAGAATTCACAAATAGCATTATGTCAAATTAAAAAGTTTCTGAAAGGCAAAGGAAACTATCAACAGTGTGGAGACAAATTGGGAAAAAATATTCACCACAAATACATCAGGTAGGAGGCTCATAACCAGAATATACAGGAAAGTAAGGAAAAGGAAACCCCTCAGAATCAAAGATCTGATTGAAACATAGGCAAAACAAATGAATAGGCAGTTCTCAGATGAAGTTCAAATGCCCAATAAATACATGAAAAGATGTTCCACATCTTTAGCCATTAGAGAAATACAAATCAAAACATCACTGAGATACCATCTAACTCCAGAGAGAATGGCTTATATCAAGAGCACAAACAGCAATCAGTGCTGGCGAGGCTATGGGGAAAAAGGAACCCTCCTGCACTGCTGGTGGGAATGTAAACTGGTACAACCACTGTGGAAAACAGTACAGAAGTTTCTCAAAAGACTGGAAATAAATATCCTCTTTGAATTTTTCCCAAAGAGTTATAAACGACATACAACAGAGACACATGTATGCCCATGTTCATAGAAGCACAACTAATGATAGCTAAAATGTAAAAGACACCAAAATACCCATCAACTGACCAATGAATACATGAATTATGGTATTTACACACAACGGAATACTACTCATGTATAAAGACAGAGAGATTGGAGGCTTTTGTAGATAAATGGATGCAACTTGAGACCATCATGTTTAGTGAAGTGAGTCAGAATCAGAAAGTGAAATACCTAATGGTTTCCTTGATATGAGAAATCCAGCTCACAATTATTTCATAGAACTTAATGTAGGGAATAACGGGAACTGGAGGGGAGAAGGAAGGATTGAAAGGGTCAAAAGGGAGAGGGGAACGATTTGTAATTTTGCCATGGTATGTATATGCACAAAATACTCAAGATCAGTGTAAACTTTATGTATTGCACCTCCAGCAAAAAAACTTCGCTTTCTGTACTGAACGCAAACCCTTCCCCAGCGTAAGTCTGACTTGATGCTTCTAGTTTTCTCTGTAGAACCTGGGCAAAGCGTTGAGAGGAAAGCTCGACACTTCCCATCTTCAAGGGGCGAGTCCTCTTCTCGCTGCTTTTCTGGGGACACTGATGGCAGGTGGTGCCCTGTGGGTAGAGCGCCGAGCTGGGCCCTTCGCTCCGGCCTCTTCCCCACGGAGCCTGCCTCCAGGGCAGCGCCTCACTGCCACCTCCCCTCGCTGCTGGACCCTCTTCCGGCCAAGTGCTCCCTTGCTGTGGTACTGGTCCCACGGCTGCAGCCCGGGCACTTCCTGGATGCTCCGGAGAGTCCTGTGTTACTGACATCCTGTGGCACAAGTACCGACTCAGTCACTCCTGCCCTTGTGTCCACCCAGCCCCTTCTTCCTGGTTCTCTTTCCCCTGCACAGGCCAGTCAGGGAACAGGCTGCCGTGGTGTGTCCCCTCCAAAACTCATGATAGCATCTAATCCCTGCTCTGTGGTACTCAGAGGGTGGAAACTTCATCTGGTTATAGTGTTTGGAGGCAGAGCTTTTAGGAAGTATTAGGTTTAGATCCAGTCACTAGTGTGGAGCACACCCCATCATTGAGTCCTGGTGGCTTTATAAGGAGAGAAACTTAGAAAACACACACACACACACACACACACACACACACACACACACACACACACACACACACACTCTCTTTCTGGGTTGCCTTGGGAATCTACCAGCAAGAATGTCATCAAAAAACCTGTAATTCCAGCACCCTGGGAGGCTGAGGCAGGAGGATTGTTAAGTTTGAACCGAACCTGGGCAAATTAGTACCTTAACAAGACACTCCTCAAAAAATAAAATAAATAAATAAATAATGTCACACATTACCAGAACTGTGAACCAAAATAAAATACTTTTCTTTATAACTTAGTAGTCTGTGGTATTGTGTAATTAGAACAGAAAATAGAGTAGGATACTACCTTATAGTCATGGAAGTTCTTTGCAAAACTTGTCCTTTTAAAGCATAAATTGACCGTTGTATCTTTATATTTACTTATTATTTTTTGGGGACAGGTCTCGCTCTGTAGCCCAGGCTGGCCCTGAACTCACGATGTAGCTCAGGCTGGCCTATAGTTCAGGCAACCCTTTTTGCTCAGCCTCCCGAGTGCTGGGATTACAGGTATGGGCTACCACACCAGGTCATCTGTTTTATTTCTAAATAAAAACAATCCTAACGAAAGTCCAAGATCTCTTCACACATCCTATTACATTAAAATAATAGGATTCTTTGTTTTGCTACAAAAAGGAGTATTCAAAAAACATTTTTATTCTTGAGTTTTTCTAAAAATTCTGATGTGTAAATTTCATTCCGTAACATCTAGTTTAAGACATGATTAAATTTCAGATGTTTTTCAGATCATTCTGTTGTATTTTAAGGTCATGCATTGCCTCCATACTTTATCTTAAATTTTATTTTCATAAATTTGTATTTGTGTGTTCTGTCTCGTCATCAGTGTCATAATTTCCAGTTTCCAGAAACCAGTTAGTTAGTTAACGCCGGGGACTCAGCCAGGGCCTTCACGCTGAGCAGCATCTTCCGCCTCTTTACTTTGAGACAAGGTCCTGCTCAGCTGCTAAGTTCCCAAGGCTGGGCTCAAACTGGTGATCCTCCTGCCTCAGCCTCCCAGAGTGCTGGGATCACAGGCACGTGCCCAGCTGATTTCCTAATTTTTATATTTTTGAGTCACTATGTGCGTCTTTGTACATTCTGATTTTGTGTCCTTTGTCTGATATATCTCATAGCTGAAGTCCCCGAAGGTTCAGTTTCTTACTTCTGCTGACTTTTACTCCCAGAGGCTTGCTTGCGATATGTTTTATAATTTTGAATTGTGAAATCACATTTGCCTGACCTTGAGCTGTTAATTTCTCATTTTAGAATTTTAGAGACTGAATTTTAATCCCAACAACGTTGAATTTATCCTGAAGTTATGAACCTCAGGAAACATTTTTATTTTTAAACACTCTGAATCTGGGTCAAGAGATACACACCCTGTTATCTCTTTTTGCTGGTTGGCAGGCAGATTTTTCGCAGGCTTCTCTTAAACTGCTTGCGAGCACTTTTTGTGAGACATCATTCCTAAACTCTTCTGTATAGAAGTTCAAGCCTTGCTTCCTGTCCCCAAGCAGCCATTAAAACCCAAGACTTCAAATGACGGAAACTAGCAGTCACTTAGGGCCGTTTCAGTGCCAGCCTTCAGTTGGGGTTGCGGTAGCTTCCTGGCCTAGGTCCTGTGGGGATTCTCCTGCCTTTTATTGTTTGTAAAAAATGAACTCAACTATGCAGGAGAAAGGATTAATGTTATCGCTTATTCAGTTTGTCTAGTTATCTGTAGGAGAATTTGTGATAATATCCATCTTGGCTCGGTTACTCATCTACTTTTCAGATTCTACCTTTTTTTCTTTCAAGTTTTTCTCCTTATCTCATTCACAACGAAGCAGACCTGTTTGGTGAAAGCCTTTTGTGTGTCAAGTGCCTTGTCTCTGGGGTCTCCCTTTGTTCCTCCTGTACTGTAACACGGATCGTGTCATATGCATAGGGGCCTGTTGCTCTCTCTCTGCACTTGTGTGTATCCTGTACAGCTGTCATCATGACATGTGATTAGTTTTCCACTTTCTTATTTTTCAATTCTGTGAGAACAGGGACCATGTCTGTTTTTTTAAAAGTTTTATTTATTTATTTTTTATGGTACTTGGAATTGAACCCAGTGCCTTTGCAATGAGCTATATCTCCAGCCCTTTTTTAAACATTTAAATTTTGAGACAGATTCTTGCTAAGTTGCTAAGTTGCCCAGGCTGGGCTCAAACTTATGATCCTCTTGCCTCAGAGTCCCAGAGTGCTGGGATTCCAGGCCTGTGCCATCCTGCTTGGCTCTTAGGTTCTTACCTTCCCCTGGCCTCCTTTCAGTTGTGGGGGTGCTCCTCTCTTCCATAGCTACACTGAACACACATTTTCTAACTAAACTCTTGACTTTTTAAGTGGGCCAATGAGGAGACATTGTGCAGCTCTGTTACTAGATTGCCATCTTGGCCTGAAGCCCTGCAGGCTGTTTTGCTCTTGATTGGACTCCTAATACCTCTGCGAGTAGATTGCAAAAAACCTTTTCTTCTTCTGTGGTGCTGAGGATTCAACCCAGGGCCTCCCACCTGCTAGGCAGGTGCTTTACTGCAGGCTCCCCCAGTACCTGCTGTACAGGTGGACACAGTCTGCACAGGTAGAGGTGGAGTGGCTTGCCAAGAGAAGGAGGTGGGCAGTGACATGCGGTAACGACCAGGTGCCAGAGTTCGTCTCCCTCCCATTTGGGAAGCAGTTCTTCCATTAAGTTTCTGGGAAGCCAAGGTGAATGGCTGCATTATGAAAGTGGCTTCATTAAATGGTAACTGTAATAAATTGCTCACATCATTAATTTCAAATTACATTTAATTTTAATGCTGTTAGATCATTTATATTACACTGAAGTAAGAAAATTTTATAAAGTCAGCACACCAGGGCAAAATGTGCATGTTAGGCTTTGGGCAACTTCTTATGCCATTTTTGAAAAAGTAGGTAACTCATTTATTTTGGGAAGTGAATTTTGAGTTCTTATCCCAGCCAAGAGGAATATTAAAAACTACTCCTCCTTTTATTTCTTTCCTCCCCCACTTTTCTTACTTCCTGATACAAAAAAAAAAAAGGGAGTGCAGGGCTGAGGACATAGCTCAGTGGGAAGAGTGATTTCCCAGCATGCACGAGGACTTGAGTTTAGTGCCCAGCCCTGCAAAAGAAAAAGGAGAGAGAGAGAAAGGAAAAGAGAGAGATAAAGGCAAACTTTGTTTCTACTGAATGCATTAAAAACACAGGTTACTATTATTTAAAGAAGTATCACAAAAATTGGCAAGCTCTAAATATTCTATCTTTAAAAACAACTTTACAAATTCTAAAATGAATGAAAATCACCTTGCTTTGGATAAACTGTTACAGTTTTCTATCTCAGGATGCGTTTTTTAAACTGGAGAATAGTTCCTGCCGTAGAGAGTGAACTTTGGAAATGTGATCAAAGTCAGGTGACTGGCACAAAGATTATCTATAAGCTGGGGACAGGACACATACAAGGTGAGATTTTTCCGCTAGGAAAGCAGCCATTGTACGCTGAGTAGAAAGACTGCTTTGGATCTTTTCACTGTCAATCTCTCTCTGAGAAACCACAGGTCGTCCCTGTGATGGTTCGTTCTCAGATGGATGTTGAAATAAGCGAACAAAGTTGCTTTCTGAGTACAAAGAAATTGCCCTAGAGAGAGCTTTTCAGGTTAGTGCTTTGTGAAGAAAGTGATTCCTATTGTCTGAAAAAAAATCATTTTCTGTAGAGCCTGAAACACATTCTTATACTTTTCAGGGTAATTTAAAAAATGTTGTCTACTGGTTCTAAACTGTATGGCTGGAGGCAAAATCTGAGTCCTCTGAAGCCCAGAGCCTCAGCCCTGGGTGGCGTCCCGGGGTGGTAAGCACAGGTACAGCTTTTCAATCTTAAGAGTGTTTGATTTGTTTGTTAGGTTGTACATCAGTGCCGTTGTAGCTGCAGACGTGGAAGACAAAAGAAAAGGAATGCAAACTATGTCAGAGATACAGCTTCTTAAACACATAAGGTATTATAAAAGCAAGTCGCCTTCTTTACTGTTCCGTTGCTGTGATGGAATACCTGAAATACACAAATTAGGGGAGAAAAAGTTTATTTTACTTAGCTCACAGTTTCAGAAGGTCACAGTCCATTCTTGGGTGCCAGGCACTGGTAGGAGCACATGGTGGAGGTGGAGGTGGAGGTGGAGGCAGCTCCTCAGGGCAGTGAGAACAGGAAGCCAAGTTCCCAAAGGAAGGGAGGGAGAGGCATGTATCAGCTGCTGTCCCAGTGATCTGCCCCTTATGGGTCCAGCCTTGGCACTCTGTGCCCTCCAGGTTTAAGCCCTTAATCCACTGCATACCTATGATCTATAATCCACCACACTCCTGTAATCTAATCTGAATGCCTGTAGTGTATAATCTGCCACACCCCTGCTTTCCACAACATCTCTATAATCCACCCCTCCAGAGCAGGCCCCCTCTCCTGAGAGCACATGGCTCCATAGGTAATTCCTAACATCTCATACATGAGACTTTTGGGGGACCTGCCAGATCTAAACCACAATGCTGGTGTTTAGGGTAATAATGTTTCTTCCCCTCCCCATTTTATTAATGTACATGCATGCAATACATGTTTACATTGAACTTGAGTATCTTGTGCATGTGTATATTGAGTCAAAATTACAATTCCTTCTCTTTCCCCCTTTTGACCCTCCCCCAACTCCCACTGTCACCCCCATTTGGTTCTTTTCATTTTTACACATCATCTCCCTTTCTCCTCCACACCCTCTCATCCCCCTTTCCCTTTCTTTCTCCATGAAAGTCCATGTTCTTCCTTTCTTCCATATCTCTTACATTTTTAAAATTTTTAAATTATTTTTACTTTTTAATCTTCCCCGCATTTAATCAATATACACATGTATGTAATACATAATGTTTACACTGAACCTGAGTATTTTGTGCACATATGAATTGCATCAAAATTACAATCCCTCTCCTCCCCCTTTTGACCCCCCACCAATCCCGCCTCCCCACTAACTCCCACTATCACCCCAATTTTGTCCTTTTTGTGTGTACATATTATCTCTCTTTCTCCTTCCCAGCCTCTCACTCTCTTTCTCTTTCTCTCTCTACAAAGTCTGTGTTCTTACTTTCTTCCATGTCTCTTACGTTTTTATGGTTTGGTTTTTTCACATTAGAGAAAACAATATTTGACTTTCTGGGTCTAGTTCATTTTGCTGAGCATAATGGTCTCAAGGTGCATACATTTTCCTAAAAACGACTCAAATGTGTCATTCTTAATGGCAGAGTAACACTCCACTGCGTATATATACCACATCTTCTTTATCCAGTCATCTGTACTCAGGCATAGTGGCTTCTTCCAGGATTTGGCCATTATCAATTGTGCCGATATACAAAAGACATTGAGTATGTCATCACATAAATTAGGCTAACATTATATCAAAGACTGAATAAATGAATTGCTACATTAAGTGAGCTTAATCTTCTGCATCTGACTCACTTCACCACTCAAATCACCACTCTTTAGCTCAGCTTCACACACCTAGAATGGGCTGCAGTGGCCACATCTTGACACCTCTTCTCTGGGTCCAGCAGAGCCCTTTATTGGGACAATTTAATTTGCCAAAAGTTCTTTTTTTCTATATTTTGCTATATCTTCGTTGAGATTCCTTACTTAAACATGGCCTCACCCACCAGTCCACACAGGAAAAGAACTGTAACAATGTAATTCATAAGGCCAGTACATGTGAGAAAGAGAGAAGTTAAATTTCAAATTCTTCAGCTGAGTGCTGAAGGGTAAATGTTTGTACATTCAAAAGACGTTCAGGTTATTATTTGATCAATCAGTTTTCTTAGGATAAACTTACATCCAAGACTGATTAAGTGAATTGCTACATTAAATGAACTTAAGTCTATATCACAAAAGTATATTACACACAAAGCAATATATATAATGGCACATGTAGTTATTTTATAATTTTTTTAACTTTCACAAATTATTTACTCACATTTCACTAATTACTAACATTTTGACAGATTTGGTTGATTATTTTCATGCATACATATTTAAAAAAATATTTTATGCTAATTTCTCATATTGAATATAATTATGTTTTATAAGCTAATATATTATTAAAATCATTATGGGGGAAGTTTCACAGATTTTTAAGAGACAGCTGGTACTTTTTAGTAGAATACAAATCAGTTGATTCAAATATGTTTAGTTACACTTTCTCTTTAGATGTATCATTTCTTCCATGTTTTTTTGGTGCTGCTTGTCTCTCTGTCTCTCTCAAAGATTCCTTCAAGTATTTTCTAGTATTGGGCTACTGGTTGCAAATTTCCTTAGGGATTCTTCGTCACAAAGATTTTTTACTTCCCTGTCAATTTTAGGGATAATTTTGCTAGACATTACAACCTGGGTTGACCCTTGCTTTCTTTTAAAGCCTGAAAGATTTTGTTCCAGGCTCTTCTGGCCTTTAAATTTTACAATCAGTAATTTGTGGTAATTCAAATGGGTTTGCCTGGGTAGAATAATGTTTCTTTTTCTCTTGCTGCTTTTAAGGTTCTCTCTTTATGTTGTATTTCTGAGGTTTTTGATTATGATATGTCATGGTGAGTCTTGTTGCTCATTGAAGTAATTTGGTGTTCCATAAGCTTCCTGTGCTGAAAATGATTTTCTTTTTCTAGATTTGGGAAACTTTCTTACATGATTTCAGTGAGTAAATTCTTTATACCTTTTGTGCTGTCTTCTGCTATTTCTCACACACCCATAATTCTGGGATTTGTTCTCTTTGAATCACCCATCAGCTCTGGTATCCAGCTACTTTGCTCATTTCTAATTTTGGAGTCGTGCCTAATTATAGCATTTGTTTCCTCAGCCTTGTCTTCAGGGTCTGAAATTGTGTTCTCACAATGTTTAAGTTGACTTCCCCTGCTTTCAAATGTATTTTTTATATCCTGAATTTCAGCTAGATTTCTTTTCAAAATTTCCACTTCTCTATCAAAATGTTCCTCCATATCTTGCATTTCCTTATTTACCCAAGCCAACTTTTTATTTATGGCTTCTATATACTCAGTAAGCTTTGTATCCATAAGGACCACTATTTGTTTAGTAAGTTCTTTCTTTTTAAGCCTGCTGGTCATTGCTTGCATTTCTATGAGGACATCATGTTTGGACTGAATATCTGTCTCACTTATTTGATTTTTTACTTCCTTCCCCATGAGTTCCAGCATTTCAGGGCCCATGACATTAGTTTCTGGAGTCTCAGACTTTTCTATGGGTGTCCTATTACCTTGTCATCTTCCCATGTTTCTGTTGTTGTTGAGAGACTTCACTTTAAAAGGTTTCTCTGAATGGCTATGAGGGTGTGGATGAGATGGGGAGCCAAAATCCTTCTGAGTTCTGTGCTGGGAATAGGCATTGAGACCTATCAGTCCAATGGCCTCTCAGGTGTCATGCTTATGCCCAGCCCCCTCAGCAAAGCTCTTCCATCTTTCCTGGCTTGCCTCCTCTGAGGGTGGAGTTCTCTACCCTGGGTGGCACTCCCACTACACCTGAGCTGTTTAGGAGGTTGGTAGCCTTTCTTTCTTCCCTGCAAGACTCTCTTGTACCAGTTTTTTCCTAGGCATTGCTTAAGAGTAAACTCAAAGGCCTTGATGTGCTCTTCTGAGCTTGCTTTTACTCTAATCAGTTCAGTCTTGGGCTCCTTTTTTTAATGGTTCCCACTTACGTCACTTCCTGTTATGACTGCTGAGCACTGCTTCTGATCTGGACTCCGGGAGGCCTTTTCTAGGGGGAGCTTGCATTGTGTTTCTAGTATGCACTACCTGCAGCCTTGTTGTTGGAGGCTGGGGCTACCAGCTGCTGTCAATTCCCACTTTTCTCAGATCCACGTTTACCTGGGTCAGAGGTTCTGGGTGAATGCTGTCTGTGAATGCTGGGGTCTCCCAGCTATGCACAGTAGGTCTGGGGCTGCTTTCTGGGCTGCTGTTTACCTATGGGTTTCAGGCCTTCTCATGGCCTCCTTTCAGTTGTTGGGATGCTCTTTCCTGCCCTAGCTACATTGAAAAGGTGTTTTTTTTTAAACTATTTTTTCAACTTTTAAAGTGGATCCATGAGACATTGTGCAGCACTGTTACATGGCTAGAAATTCTGGGATTTCTGATCTTCTTGTGCCATCCTTCCAGTTGTTGGGGCATTCATTATAATCTCTAAATTTTAAATGAAACCATGAGGAGACATCGAGTAGCTCTGTTACTCAGCCACCATCTTGACCAGAAGTCTCAGGAAATAACATTTTAAAGATAGGACACAGCTGAGGGAAAACAGAAATGCATCAAGCTATATTAACATCCACATACCTATGCTTATCAAACATGGCTGTGAATTCCTCGGGGCAGGGTTTTCATCCTTCCTATTCCTGCCACAATTAGCTAACACTGAGTGAAATGATTTGGGACAAGCCTCTGCTAGAGCTGGTTTCAGCAGGTTAACGAGGCAGGAGCCTTCCCTACCACACCTGGCAGCCCTTCTGATTTTCACAGTTGAGGCAGAGATGTTTTCTTCTCTTGGGTGAACATGAACCCTCCTCTAACTTCTCTGTACTAGGCCTGTTCTCTGAAGTCTTCCAGTCAAATCTGATCCATTTTTATGTCAAAAAGCCTTTTAGAGGTAGAAGTGGTGCTGCATGCCTATAATTGTAGCACTTTGGGAGGCTGAGGCAGGAGGATTATAAATTTGAGCCCAACCTGGGAAATTTTGCAATTTAGCAAAATCCTGTCTCCAAATTAAAAATCCAAAAAGGACTGGGGATGCAGCTCAGTGTGAAGGTCCCAGGTTCTGTCTTCAGTTCTAACAAAAAGTACAACTCTTTAGATATTTGAAGGTAAATACAATGACAAAATATTTTAACTGTGGTGTGACCATGAATTCAGAGTGTCACAGATCTCCTTTATGGTACTTTGGGTCCTATAGCAATACCACCCACTACTTTGAGAAGGACAGAGAATATTCACACATCACATTTTGTGTGGATTATGAGGAACTCCCGGGATTTAAGTTCTTCTTTAGTCCCAGATTGGAACTTCTGCTTTGAAATCTATTCACAATGTAGCACTCACTCTAGGATGGGAAGATTTTTCTCACATGCAGGCAAGGTATATTGTGAATATTATGAATTCTTTTTTTTTTTTTTGAGACAGGGTCTTACTGCATATTCCAGGCTGGTCCTGAACTCACTATGCGGACACAGTTTAGCCTTGGACTGAAAACCATCCTCCTGGGTTAGCCTACCAAGTGTTGGGGCTGCAAGCAAGTAACACCACACCTGGCTTATAAACTGTGAATTCTTAGTAATGTGTTTATTGTTTACTATAGATGTTATTTTTTATTGTGGTAGAACATTCAGAGTCTATGGAACAGTGAAATATGGAAAGAAAAAAATACTCAATTAAGTGAGTAGACCTTGGAACTTGGAGAGTGGTTGGGACTGGAGAGTCAGGAGTCATCAACAAAGAGGCAGAACTTGAATTTAATAAATCAATAAATATGTACTGCTGGGCTTTCTTCTAAACATAGGGATAAATTATGAATATTAGAGTTTATATCTAGTTGTTGGAGTCTCAAGGAGGCCAGACAGATTGCGTAGAGGAGATACTCCGATACGAATAATTAAAGTGACTCACTTATTCATATAAATACAGCTTTCCAATATTTTTAGGAATTGTAATTCTGTCATTGACAACTGCAATCTCTAAAATTCAAAAGTAGCACTTGTCATGTCTAAATTTTGGGGGGCTATTTAAAAATGTGACATTTAAATTTATACATGAACTGAAAAATGAAGCAAGTCCTGTCATAATTTGACAAGCATAATCACCTATCCTGTAATGCAAACAGTAACCTAATAGCAAGATGCTAATAGTGCCTTGCTGCAGGTGTTGCTAATTAGCTATTGGATTAGGCTGCATGTATTCTTTTTTCTCACCTTTGCATAATGTTTGTGCAAAATGCAAATGTGGAGCTCCATGCTGGCATGCTTAATGCCAGCATGGCGCATGGACTGACCTTGAGAGAGCGCGAGTGTTGGGTTGGACAATGATCAAGGCCAGTGAGGGCTCAGTCTGCTTCCTGGCTCTCTTCTGGATGGTCAGGGTTTACTGTCAGCTGGGAAGTTAAGCCCATTTGGGTTCTGGCCAAACAAAGCGAGAAGACAGAAATCATTTCTCACTTGCTCTTCCTCGCATTTCTAGTAGTTGATGGCTTTGGGAGAAACAGCAGCCATTACTAGATAATTAGGAGTCCATTTATTTTTCATTCAGGGAAAATTCGTTGACTGCCTACCATGTACCTGTGCTCAGTACGTAGTAGGAATAATGTAAAGGTTTGTTGAGTGAAAACAGTAGTTGAAGAGTCATAGGAAAGGCTTTTGTAAGTTTTGAACTAACCTATAGTGAGCTAATTATTTCTATTTCTGTGAATAAAATGTACAAGAAGATTCCTAATGTTCTCTCTCCCTACATTTTAAATGTCATTTTATTTATTATTCATTTTTTTTTGAGACAGGGTCTCTCTTTGCAGCCCAGACTGGTCCTGAACTCACTATGGAGACCTGGCTGGCCTTGGACGCATGGCAATTCTCCTGTCTCAGCCTCCAGAGTGCTGGGATCACTGGCATGCACCACCAAGCCCAGCTTATGTGGTCCTGGGGAATCGAACTCTGGTACTTAGCATTTGACTTAGCACTTGCTAGGCAGATGCTTTAACCTCTGAGCCCTTCCTCCAGCCCCTAAATGTCTTTTTAATCATATAAGGAGAAAAAATATTGGCTCCTTTCAACACTGTGAGGAGAAAACACTGATTCTGGCCAATGAGACATTAGTCTCCTTTGGGACTAAGACAGTGGAAAGCCCTGCGATGAAGGAGGGAAGCCATGTCTCTGGAGATCGGGTGAGAAAATGGAACTTAGGGAATTCTTGCTGGTTCTTCTTCTTTCTTTTATTTTTTTCACCACTCTTGCTGTCTTACGTAAGTAGAGTTATAAAATATTTGTTCTTTTTGCTTGCACTTAGCATACTGGCTTCAAGGTTCCTTAGTGTTTTAGCATGTGTTAAATTTCCTTCTTTCTTACGGCTGAGTACTAGTTCTATTGTATGCACATGGTATTTTATTTATCAATTCGTCATCACTGGACACTTGGTTTGCTTCCCATCACCACTTTACTTTCCCATCTGCGATGAGCAAACATTCCAGTTTTCCACCTGCTTATTAACACTGTTACTTTCTGTCTTTCTCTTGAACATGGCTAGCTGCATTGCCTGGGCTGCAATGGGTGAGGAGCCACATATAAAATATGTAACATAGTTAATGTACATAATTAGTGGTTTGTTTTTAATAACTTTTACTGTAACACAGATACATCCAGCCCATGAGTAGCAGGTCAGATATACCTGATAGAGGATTTCAAAGATACAAATGATGACAGGAAATCCTTCCTGAATCCCTTATTGTTATAGGGTGATATATTAACTGATATTATCGGAATGATTTTTTCAATGCCTTTTCAAACCAGGAAAGTACTTACTACTTAAGAAGTTGTTTTTATGTTTGCTCCTTTTTCAATTGTAGAATAATGTACCATATTTAAATAGCTTTTATTTGTATTTTTGTTTGATACCGTCTCTCACATTTTTCTCTAACGTTTGAGAACTCATATTCTAGTGGTTAATTGTGTGCTCAAAGCATGGCTGTGCCACTGAGGAGCTGTTTGACTTTGTACAACTTACTCAACCTTTCTGTGCTTCTCTTCCTCTTCTGTAAAATGGGAATGACCTTGGTACCTACTTTGGAGTGCCGCTGTGAAGACTAAATCGTGTCAATGACTTGGAGCAAGTCCCAATTGTTGTCAACATGAGCTGTGTAAGTTATTATTACAGTTAAGCTAAAATGTCACAGATTATTAGAGTACATCATACATTTCTACACATTGGAAAGTATGTTGACAATGCTACGTAGATCTCAAGCAGGGAGAGCAACACGGTCTGCGCACTGTGGCTTCCGAGGAAGAGCCTGTGGCTTTGAGCAGGAGGCTTTGTCTGATCCGTGTTAGTCAATAAAGAGTAGTTGAAAGTCACCTTCAGTACTTCTCTTAAAAGTAACTAATCTTTTGACACCCTGGGGCCTTGAATCAATGGCTGTTGATCAATATTTTCTATATTCAGTTATTGTTTCCTTCACCTTATACACCATATACCCTGCAGACTGTGAAAATCAATGGCGCACATTTGTGGTTTAGAGAACCTCAGATAGGAGACATATGTCTTTTTTGAAAACACACACAAAGGAAATGATGTGGACACTTTCTCTGAGGAATCTTAAAGTCATTAGTGGACAAATTTGTGATCCAAGAGGCTGCTCCTCAATTACATGGAGAGAACACACCAATTCATTTCCTTTACGGTAAACAAGCTGTCTCTAGAGTCCACATAAAGACACCAAGATTGTCCCTCTTAGAATAATTGGGTCTGGTGAGCCTAGTATCAGAATTTACAAGCTGCTTCTCGTTTCTGGCCCATTTGGCCTTGATTTGCAGTGATGGTTACTACTTACTGCTCTGAAAAGAATTGTATTTTCCTGCAGTCACTGGAAAATGTGTCGGAATAGTTTTGAGCTTTGTTTTAGTGGGACTAGATGAATTACTGTTAGAAGCTATTGCATATTGTGAATTAAGTCTCTTTAACAATGTGCACTTGATCTTGGTGAATTAAGAGTGCAATGTTTTGGTTCTAAAGTCAAGACCTCCAGGGTGTTGTTTGGCCCTGAGCTGGTAGAATAGCTGTGTGATAGCTTTAAGCAAATAAACACATTGCTGTAGTTGGGAGGTAGAGTGCAATTTAATGCTGTGCTTTCTGAATCCCCCAATGCTGTTTGCCAGAGGAAGTCTATGGTGGGATAGAAGTCATATAAAGTCTTCACAAGTGAATGCCCAGCCCTTTTAAATAGGAGAAAGCTGGAAAGGTTGATTTTATATTTGCCTTTTCTGAATGTCGTATTCAGGATAGGTTGTCTACACTGCCACTTGAAAATTAGATTCGTGCAAATGGTTTAACATTGAGTTAAGTTTTAAAATTGAAACTTCACTGTGCCACTGTCAGCTAGCATTGGAGCTAGCTCAAGCTCTGCCACGTTTAAGCTAAGACATGACCCACTCATCCATTAATTCATTTATTAATTGTGTAAACATGTATGTGTTCAGTGGCAGCAACAGGCTGGAAAATACAGTGGCAGACAAAACAAAATTATGTCCCATGTGGATTTTATGATCTGGATGTTGGGACAATGGATTGCTCTATAGTCCTGTCCTATACAGCTCAGGTAGCTATAAAATGCCACTGACTGGATGGCATACACAACCACAATTATGTCTGTCACACTTCTAGAAACTGAGAAGTCCTAGATTGGGATGCAGGCTGAGTCCTTTCCTGGTGATGGCTGTCCTCCAAGCTCCCTGGAATGCCATCTTCTGTGTCCCTTGGACTGGGGCCAGGAGAGAGGAAGCATTATCATTGATGTCCTAGTTACTTATTCATTACTGGAACAGAATACCTGATATCCACAACTTAAGGGAGGAAAATTATTTTTAGCTTACAGTTTCAGAAGCTCTCAAACAGTCAGCAATGGTGGAAACACATGGTGGAGGTCTAATCAAAGAAAAGCTCTTCACAGCATGGCAGACAGAAAGCCAAGTGAAGGAGGAGAAAGTCACATCTGGAGACTAAGGTGAAGGTCAGAGCTTTCTCAAGAAAAGCAGTAACAATGTTTCTTCCTCCTTATTTTTTTCAAGCTGTAGGTTGGGCTGTCAATCACACACATCTGAAAGATCTGCCCTGGGCATTTTCTAATCTCACAAAATTGATATAATTCCCTTCCCAGATGGAGCCCCAAGAATTGGCCCCTTCCAGTCATGCCCTACCTCCCAATAGCACACGGTTCCACAGGTATCCCACTACATCCAAGTACACGAGATTTTTGGGGACTGCCCTCATGGCTTTAACTAAACCTGTCTGCCTCCCCAGAGCCTTCTCTGCAAATGCCAGTGCACTGGGGAGTTGGGTTTCAACATTCTCCTGTGGGGGTTGGGGGTACAACTGAGTGAATGGCAGGGATATGAAGTACTAAGTAAGTGCATGGAGGTGTGGTGGAGATCCGCAGGATGGAGAGAATGTGGCCAGTCAAGGCCACAGGGTGTGGGCAGAGTTGCTTTCTTATTAGAGGTGGACAGGATGAACCTTTCTGAGAAAGTGGCATTGTGAATGCTTTGATTTTGTTCTTGTCCGGGATGGAGAATCACTGTATACTTTTGAGCAGAGGAGTGATGTGATTCCACTCATGTATTATGTGGATCCGTCCGTCAGCCTATTGTGTTATAGGTGTAATGGATTAAGAGCACTGCAGGAAACACAGGTGGGGTGGGGGGGGGGGTTGGGATGGCACTGTGGCTCAGGCTCAGGGGTAGTGGACTACATGCAGTGTATGTGAGGTTCTGGGTCTCATTTTCACTTTGCTCCCCCAAACAAAGAGAGAAAATCCCAAGTGGGAGCTTACAGAGAGCCACAGAGGTGAAGGTAGTAAGTGGACAATTCCTGGCATACTTTTAGCATAGAGCTGACAAGATTGGGGGATGAACTGACTGTGACATGAGAGAAAGAAAACGATCAAGGACAACCTCATTGATATGAGCAGTTTAAAAAACAGTCTTGCTATTTGTTGAGATGGAGAACACTGAAGAAAATATTTTCTTGGAGTAGTAGATCAACAGTCTGGTGTGAACTACTAAATATGAGACCAGGGAAGTCAAGTGGGTACTTGAAAACATTAGGTATTGACTGTGCTAATTCACCAACTGTTGTTTCTGAGCCCCACTCCTGCCTGTCTCTAGTAAGCATGTGCACTGGGGGCTGGGAGTGTGCAAACTACATTTGCCAGCTACCTTGTTAGCCAGCTTCCTGTTTGGATCTGCTAATACGAGATCATGGTGGATGAATGGAAAGTCCAAGTTAAAGGACATGTTTTGTCCCTGAAACTGGAAGTGTGGTTGTCTTAATCACTTTTTTTTTTTTTTTTTTTTGTACCAGGGACACAATATTGGACACAACTTACAGGAGGAAGGGTTATTTTACCTCACAACTGCAGGAGACCTCCATCCATTCATGGGTGACAGTAGTGAAGGCCTAGATGGAGAAAAGCTGCCCACAGCATTGTAACAGGGAGCAGGAAGGGTCAGCTCTTGGGGAAAGGCTGGGGCAAGAAAAAAAATCCTTCCAGGCCACACCCTCAGTAATCTGTCCCTCCTGACCAGGTCTCACTTCCTAATAGTGTGAAAATAGTGAAATCCATAGATGATCCTTAACATCCAAATGCAGGAGGCTTTTGGGGTATGTTCTGGTTCCAAACCATAACAGTGGCCATTGAGATTAGTGCCTGGCAGATCCTGTCACATGGCAGAAGTCTGAACTCCACGATGACAGGCAGCTTTTTTTCCACTCTTCCAGTGCGGCCGAGGTGCAGCTGCAGCAGGGCCTTCCGCAGCAGCAGGCCGGGTGCTGCCACGGGGACTGGCAGCTGCAGGTGTCAGGGGACCAGGCCATCTTCCTCTTTGCCCAGCCTTCTTCCGTTTGCTTTTCCATCTCGTCAAAGATTATTCTAACTGGTTTATTATACTGAATATTTTCTGTTTAATAATAACAATCACGTCTCCTTTTCAAAATGAACTGTAAGTGATACAAAGGTCATTTACTCCAATATTGTATTCTGTAAGGAATGGATTTAAAACAATGTATCACTCAATAAAAGACTAGTTAAATAAATCATGAAAAACCCCAAACAAATAATGGATTATTATGCAGTTGTTAAGAAGAGCAATGCTGGTCTATCTATATGTGTCAATGTGAACACTCACCGAGTTATAATAAACGACAATGAAGAGCAAGGTGCAGAATACCATGTGTTGTATGCAGCCATTGATGGTTGGTGGCTCTGTCTATGAGTTCTAAGTTCACAGGCTAATTGCCATGGCTCAACTTACTCTATGAACATAAAACTCTCTCTTTCATTTTTCCTTTACCACTCATTCTGTTTACCTCCTTCTCCATAAAGTATTATTTTTTTCTGTCATCATCTGTGGTAAATATGATTAATATGAGTCTAGAATATAATATGATTTGCTTCTCAAATCAATTCTTTGGAATCCAGCCAGAGACTGGGTATTCGAAGTTTCAGCTACTATTTGAGCTATCTTGGCCTGATGATTTGTTTATATTTTTGAAATTCTGTGCAGGTAAGACCGATGCAAAGTTTTGATGTACTCTTGATTTTTGAGCCCTTAAGAAACCCTCATGTAGAGATTTCTCTTTAGAATTCTGGAGTAGAGTTCTAGGGTAAGTCAGAGAACTAACCAACCCTTTTACCTGTATTTCGCTTTCTGTTTTGATTATATTTATGGGACAGATTCCTCAAGTAGAGTCATCCAGTTGATGTTTGCGCATGCTGCAGTGAATTTGCACTTCCTATATGAGCATTTGACGCTTCCTAGTTTTCCATGCCCACACTGAATCACTGTGCTTTCTTATAGGTAGAACTGGTCTTTAAACCCTGTCAGTGTTACATCAGAGCTCTTGTTCACAGCAAACTCTCTGCTTATCACCCTTGAAACAAAACCATTCTTCAAAACACCCAAAATCCCCTTATCTGCGAAGTCATGTTACTATTACGAAACATCAGTCTAGCCTGGAAGGGTTAAGCCTCTTTTTCATTTGTTCACACAGCCCTGTGTGTCAGTCCCACAGCTTGTTCTCCTATAGCGAGGTGGGAGGATTCAGGTGTAGCTCTCCACGTGGCCTGGGGCTGCCTGCCGGGGCCACACAGCTGTTTTTCAGTTATTTCTATTAGGTTGCTATTCTTGTTTCTTATTTTTTCCCTTTTATTATTCATACCTATTAATTTTTACCAAGTACTGAGTTTTGGCCCATCAGCTTTGACGATATTGCACCCAGTGCCTCTCCTTACATGCCAGTCCCTCGACTCGCTCCCTTCGCTGTGATTGTCTCCCTGCACAGGGGTGCCCTGTCCCTTGCCTCCTCATACATGAGGTACAATATGTGATATCTGTCTTTTGGAATCTGGCTTATTTAGCTCCCCAGCTCCAGAGGGGAGGACTTCTGGGTGATGGGCTGGATGTCGTGGGATCAAACCTACTGAAGAGATAGAAAAGAAAACAAATAAACATAAAGGCCCAGAGACATCTGCACCAGCAGTCATAGTGGAAGCCGGAGGGGCACAGGCAGGAGCACAGTTCTCTGGGGATGGGTGGAGCACGACTAAGGCAAGGGATCAATAAATTAGGACTACCGGGTATTCTTGGAAAAAAATTCTTTTAGAGAAAGAAGGAAATATTTTACAGAACATATTTGTTGCTCACTATAGAAAAAATGAAGACTCTGCTCCACTGCACTGGGGCTCGATCCTGTTTCTATTTTAATTCTGTATTGATGAGAGACCACTGCTTCCTCTCTGAGGTCTCGGCAAGGCCTGTCTCCGCCTGGACCTAGGTCTCCTGAGCGCTGGCCTGTGGCTCTTCCTCCTCAGCACGTGCACTCGAGTCCCTCTACACCCTGTGCCACAACAGAAAAGATGCCATTGCTACTACTTCAGTATTTGTTCCAATTTTAAGTGAAATTAACACCAAAATTTACATGCCATCTATAGTTTATTTGAATCAAAATTTCAAGATTCCCTAAAAAAATTCAGTGGCACCCAAAACTTTGTGTGTTTCAAACATAAAAACTATAAATTTAGAAAAACCTCACATAATATATGAATTTATGAAAATAAGTGAGCATGTAATATATTTGCATTATTTAAAATAATGTCTTACTAAAATAAACTTCTTATAAAATGAAGACAAATTGATAATAAAAGGTAAATTATATTTAATGAATGACTTAATTTATACTTCTTTTAAGAAGTCTGAACTTTAATGGCCAAGATATGTAAGCAACCCAGTTGTCTATTGGTAGATAAGTGGAGGAAGGAAGTATGGGAATATTATTTGGCCGCAGAAAAGCATAAAGCCTTGCCATTTGTGGCAACGTGAGTGATGTTGGAGGATGCTAGTAAGTTAAGTAAAAAAAATAAAAATACAGGCATAGGGAAACAGATACTGCGTATGTTTATTCCTAGTAGCAGCTAAAAATGTTAATTTCACAGAAGTAGAGAGTGAGCTAGCCAGTAGTCTAGGAACAGGGGAGGACAGGAGCGGGGAGGGAGATCTGTTAAGGTTTGCTGCAGTGGAGCTAGACAGGAGGAAGACAGTTCTGAGTTCTGCTGCCCAGCAGGCTGACTGTTGTCACGGCAAACTATTCTGGTTTTATAAAGAACCAGAAGAGAGGGGTTCAAAGGTTTCCAACATGGAATAACAAATGCTTATGGAGACGGAAATGCTAATGACCTGAATTTGACATTACATATTGTATATGTAAATTATCACATGGTGCCTCATTAATATGTACAATTAAAATAGAACGAGATTAAAAAAGGAGTACCAACTTTTAAAGGCAGCTGGGGGCAGCATCAGTGAGCTGCAGGCGTGTCTGTGTGCAGGATCCGGCTGCTGCCAGCGCTGGGCCGCGTGGGGACGGCTGGCCAGGGCGAGCCCCATGCTGCCTCCGGACAGGTTCTTTGGACTCTTTCATCTTCAAATAACCCCGTTGCTTTGAAGAGCATTTTTCGAAAAACTTTTTGTACTCTTTTTTTTTTTCCCCCGCAGAGTGACAATTTTTTGATTATGGTAAGTGGAACTATTTTGTTTTGGAGAAAGCGTTTCTGGTTTGTGTGTTTTTTTCTCAGTTCCATCGTGCGCAGACGGAGCCTGCCACTTGCAGTGGAAGTGGCCTGTGGGGCCTTTGCACGCATGGGCCTGTCTCCCTGCACCAGAGTGAACGCTCACTTGTTTTTTGCATGAACTGAAAATAAAGTCATTGGTTTTGAATGCATGGAGGAGCTAGGTTTTGAGTTTTTTTTTTAGACAGATATTATTAAAATAAAAGTACTGTAGTTTAACTTGATGTATCAAGACCAGTAAGTGCCACATTGACATGTTCTTTTTAAAACTGTTGTTGTTTCATGCCATCAGGCCTGGAGCCCAGGGCCTTTGTGCAGAGTCACCCCCAGCCTGTTTTCATTTTGATTTTGAGAAAAAGTCAGAGTGGCCAGGTTGGTGTCCAAGTTGCAGTCCTCCTTCCTCAGCTTTCCAGAGTGCCGGGGTCACAGGCCACGTCCCTGGGCTCATACAGGGATACACTGTCCCTTTTTGTCTTCCTGAGTTTGTAATTCAGGTGTGTAAAACAGTGTTTTAGTGTAGCTGAGTTGTACTTATATGGAATATTGTGACTTGGGAGCTGAACTGCTTGCTTTGTTTTGTGGTGCTGGGGATTGAACCCTGGACTCATGCTTACTAGGCAGGTGATCTACACTGAAATATGCCCCTAACCCCTTTAACTGATATTTGTTTTATTTCTTTGAAGAGGTAGTTGCTTACTTAAAAAATGGAGTTTTGAAAAAAATAGAATTTAAAAAAATACAGCATGTCTATTAGTTGATGAAAAAATAATATATATGTTGAGATAGGGATTTTGCTAAGTCACTAAGTTGTCCAAGCTGGGCTCAAACTTGGGATCCTCCTGCCTCCGCCTCCCAGAGGGCTGGGATTACAGGCCTGCATCATTTGGCCCATGAATAATAGAAACTCAGTTAACAAAAGTCCATTGGGATCGGTGTTGGGAGGAAGTGGGTGCAGGAAGCTGCCTCTGGCACCACTGGCCAGGCCCCTGCCACAGTCATGACTCAGACTCTTTGGGATGGTGTTATTGTGGGGAAAGACTCCAGGACACATAAGGCAGCCCTGGACACCAGGTTTACTACTGTTATGGTCATACTACACAAGCTCCTAATCAGCTAGGTTAGAAGCCAATATCTAGCATTCAATGAATCCTTGGGGCCCACTGTCAGCTGTGAAAACAGACTCTTAACTTCGATTAGAAAGAACTGCATACTGAGTCCAGCTAAGAAAAAGCCAGAGGCAGCCCAGTGGTGCCGGTCTGCAATCCCAAGACTCTGGGAGGCTGAGGCAACATCAGAAGCTCAGGCCCAGTGTGGACAACTTAGTGAGACCTTATTCCGCCCCCCCCCCCCCCAAAAAAAAAAAAAAGAATTGAGAAAGGGCTGGGGGGAGGTCTAGCATGAAGTCTCCATGGCCAATTCCCAGTACCACCCCCACACAAATGGAAAAAAAAGTAAACTCTACAAAGTTCAGCATATTATTTTAGGAAAGTGGAACTATTTTGGAGTTGATTGCTTTAAACGATATTTTGTTAGTTTAAAGTATTTACCTTAAGAACTCAAAAACGCTGTTTCTTCTTAAAATTGTTTGGATATATTTTCCCTCTTCAAAATAACTGTTTCTATTGGCGTATGTCAACTTATGCGTGAGGCGGTCATCTTCCGGCAGGCAATGACTTTGCGGGAAGTCGCAGGAATTAGGACAGATCCTTCACTGCAAAGTACTTGCGGTGGCTCAGTGAAATAAATATATTAGCATGTTAGAAACAAGGGTTTGAATTTCAAATCTATTCTTTTGGCCTGGAATAAGACACCATTTTTATGTAGACAAAATTACGCACTAAAATCCATGCAGCAGCGAGACTCTCACAGAGTGAGGCTGCCGGAGGACCGCGCTCCTCAGAGGACGTCCTGGGCTTCCCCACCCGCCCGGGCGGGCAGCAGGTGGCGCTGCGCCCCCTTTGCCGGCCGGGCCGGACCCGAGCGCCACGCTCCGGAGCCGAGCGGCCTGCGCGGACGGCGCCTTCCGAGGAGGTGGCAGTCGGGCCCGCGGGAGTCGCGCTTACCTGGTTGCGCGCGCCTCGCGCCCCGAGCCCGCGTAGTCTCCGCGACCTTGCACCCCACGCCGCACGGGAGGGAGCCGCGCCTGGGCCGGTGTCCCCGCCGCGCCCGCCTGCGCCCGGGAGCCCGCAGTCCCCCCGCCCCCGCGCCGCGCTTCCGGCGTCACCCAGGGGCTGCGGCGAGCGAGCGGCGCTTCCGCGCTTGGGCCCCGCGGCCACTCCGGCCCGTGGGCTCTGTCAAAGCGGCCTTCCGCTCGGAGGAGCGAGCAGCGCCCTCCCGCTGGTCCTGGGGCCTTCGCCCTCGGCCCGGCGTCAGCCCACCACGTTTTGGTTTGCTTGCTTTGCGACAGTCTCCCTAGTCACCGAGTGGGCCCGGCAGACACTCGGGACCCCGAGCTGCCCTAAGGCTGGGCCTGCACTCTGTGCCGCCCGGCCCAGCGCAGCTTCACCTGAGGACGAATGTCGGCTGTCAGAGGCGCTCATCCTGTAGTGTCAGGTAGATGCGACCCTAGACATCGAAGGGACCAAATAAGACGGTGAGAAAGCGGCGCCCGCGCCCCGCGCCCCCTCGCCGACGGAGGGGAGGCGGGCTTCCACGGGGGTCCGGCTGGCGGCCCCGTGGCGGTATGCTCCCTTGTACTTTTAAGTGGGTTCAGAGCGTAAATGTCAAGGTTAATTTATTTCACTGTCATGCCAATCACGGCTGGGTTTTGGTTGGTCACATTTGCGGCACGGCGGACCAGGCCTGCTCTGCCCCGGCTTTCGCAGAGACCAAGCTGCTGACTCATTCCCGCGGTGCCCTATGTCCTTACCTGTGCCTGTCCCCAGCCCCATTGGGGAGGAGCTTGTCTTCTTTAGACGCTGAGGCTGCCGGGAAGAGGCATTTGTGTCCTCTGTACCTTGCATGTTGCTTGACATCTCATTGGCTCTGGACGTGTTTATCGGCTGGTAACTGCAGGATTGCAATCCTAGCGCTCAGGAAGGCTGAGGCAGGAGGATCGCAAATTCAAGTGTAGCTGGGAGTGAGGGCGCTGAGTTCTATGGTCCCGCGCATGCGCGCGCGCGGACATACACACACCCACACCCACACCCACACGCACGCACATGTTGACTAAATGAACAAGCTTTGGGTCGAGGCCTCCCTGAGCCAGGGGAGCAGGTGCCAAGGGCCTCCTCTGCTCTGAATATGTGTACATTCCCGATTAAAAACCAGAGTTGCCCGACGTGTGTACCTGATGTCAACAGTGGGTTAAGAAGCCCTTAATGTTAAAGAAGTGGGAGCCAATATTTAGAGTGCTGCGGCAGGGTGGAACAGAACGGAGGAGGGGACACGTCCTCGTGTCTAGGGAGTCTGTTTTGGGATGTGGGGGTGACACGGAACCATCCCATGTAATTGCACTATAATTTAAGTCTTGACGATGGGTCTTGGCACTGGGACATAGAGGCTGTGAACAGCCATGTGCCTTGGGAACCCATTCCTCCGACACATGCATAAGCCTCAGAAATTTAGGATGGTAACCGGTGCTAGAGGCAATCCAGTGAGTCAGTAAAGGGACCCCCCACCCCCCCTCCAAGGTCTCTGTAAACCACTGTGGTCTATGCAGGAACCAAAGGGAGACCACAAATTAGCCAACAAGCCGTTTAATATACCAGCTGTTTTCCCCCAAACACAACAGCCTTATGTGTTTCCTGGCATCTTATCTTTACCCCCCAGGGGGCAACTTGCAATTACAAATGTGGACCACTAGAGAGCACCTATTTGTTCCTCCTCCTCCACCTCCTCCTCCTTCTTGTTCACAAATGAAAGCCAACAGAAACACGGCTGTGGGCAGCTGTCTCCCAACACGAGCTAGACGTTTACAGTCATTGCTGGAGCCCTTCTGCTTCCCTTAGGTGGTACAAGAAGCTAGGAGGTTTGTTGGTGGCTTGCTTTATGGGGAATACTAGAATAGGTGCTCCCAGCTAGCACTGGCCGTGTGTCCTAGAAGCAGGTATCTGGAGCAGGCTAAAGCACTGCTGGGCTCTTGAACCCTACACTTAGGAGTCTGATTGAAAAGAAACCTTTCTACCTGGCATACCCCTTCCTGTAGTATAGCTGGTGCATGGATGTGCACGCATGTGCATGCACGTACACACACACACACGCACACACACACCCCACAATGTAGTATCTCAAAGTGCGACCCTGCTCCCCTATCAGATGGGGACATTTATGTCTGTCTACCTGTGTCCTGCCTCTGCCTTATGCAAGCGTGTTGACAGGATTGGGTGAGGTGGTTCCATGGCAGCACTTCCTTCCTGTGACCTGCTGGGGTGTAGGAGTTAAGCACTGTGGAGGATGTCATATGGGGGACGTTGTTTGTGACTAGGTTTTTGTTTTTTTCCCCCTCTCACGTTTGGCACATGGCTGTTTCCTGAGCTGAGCACCGGGGAACTATTTGTGTTCATTGTCATTCAGTGGCAGGGCAGTCCCCAGTGCATGCTGGTATGTCTCAGAATCGTGTCTGGAGAGGCAAGATGCTGTCATGGTGAAGGCGTCTGACAGCAGAGTCCCATGGAGCGGCTGGTGTGGCCGTGCCTCAGAGTGCTGTCCCCTCCGTGTCCTGTTGGCATTGAGAGCATGGGGCTCAGGCGTGCCCTGCACTGCTGAAACAGCCGCCCTGCCCTCACGCTCCCTCTTTGCTGTGCTGCTCTCCCCACCCTGGGAACAGATGTTGGGACTGAAGTGAACTGGAAGATGTGTGACTCTGGATCAGAGAATCTCAAGATTCAAAATCAAAAGACTCGGCTTCAGGTTCCAGGCTCGCCGCTTACGTGCTGTGTGGTGTTGGCTAACCGCTCACCCTTCCTCTGTGCCCTCCCCTCCAGGGTGGACTTGGCATGGATAGTGTGATCCCCTAGTGCAACATGTGGAAGGAAGTGTGTGAACGGAAGTGCTCCACAGGAGCTCACTGTTGTGGTTGATTGTGCTTTTCCATGGTTTGCTTTTCGACTTCTGTCTCTGATGATCTGTGGTCACTGCCAATGGACAACTTGTCAGATAGTCTTTTGTTCCTTATCCACCATTATGACTGTGGATACCACAGTAAGACACTATCTCAAGATAAAATTTAACCAACGGCTGGGTATATGGTTCAGTGGTAGGGCACCCTTGGGTTCCATCCCCAGTACCAACAAACAAAAAAAGACAGATTAGCTTTGAAAACTTTTTTTTGTAAATTGAACAGCCAGTAATTTGAGTTTTTTGTGCTGACTGGGTTCCCTGATGGTACAGGCTTAAGCAACTTCTTTAGAACTCTCTGGTGAGCACAGGCCACCTCTCCCACAGGGCTCCCCAACACCTGAGGAAGAGGGCCTTGGAAGGGATCTCAGGCCAAGGGAGTCCACAGGAATACAACTGTGTTCGAGGGCCTGGCTGGTGGTGGTGCTAGGAGGGGAGGAGGATGGGCCCAAGGAGCACCCAGAGATCTCCAGTCTTGGGATTTTGATGCAGGGTGCCAAGCCACGCGTCTCACAGGGGCTTTTGGCAGAACCTCGGAGATTTCACCTTTGTTTTCCATCTCCCTGGGGTCCCAGTGGGAGCTGGAGTAAAGGCTGAGGTGGCAGGAGGGTCTTAGAGACCCTATTCCCATTCTATTTGTCAAGGCTGTACTGGGCAGCCCAGGTGAGGTAGTTTGTAAGCGCTAATGTTTATCAAACTCAGATGTGCAAAATTGGTTGTTCCATCCAACCTTCCTTCTAGGGGAGTCATCTCTCTCTCTCTCTCTCTCTCTCTCTCTCTCTCTCTCTCTCTCTCTCTCTCTCGCTTTTTCTTTCTTGGAAGAGATGGATCAGATCGGATCGGTAGGAAACAACTGATAGCTCAAATTCATGCTTATCAACTGGGCTTTTATTCCCCCCACCCCCCCACCACCTGCCACCTTTGGTACTGGGATTTGAACATAGGGCCTTTGCTTTGAGCGACATTTCCAGCTCTGCTTTATGTATTTGAGACAAGGTTTAGCTAAGATGCTAAAACTGTGGACTTAAATTTGTGAATCTCCTGCCTCAGCCTGTCAAAGTTCTGGGATTCCTGGCCTGTGCCACCAGGCATGGCATGGGCTATTTTTTAAATTTCAAATACCTGCACTCAATCTAGAAGCTACTAAATAAGAAGCTTTGGGAATGCATTCCAGGAATCATATATATGTGTGTGTACTATATATATCCCTAATATGATACGTATATATGTTTTTTTGAGGCAGGGTCTTTCTCTGTAGTTCAGACTGGTCCTGAGGTCCCTATGTAGCCTCCCCAGTGCTGGGGTTATAGGTGGGCACCACCACACTGGGGGATTGAACTCAGGGCCTTGTGCTTGCTAGGCAAGTGCTGTAAACAGTGTGTGATTCCTCTGACTTCAGTTAATTTTTTAAAAAAATGCCAGCTATAATGTAAGTGCCACTGCTTTTCATCAATTAATCAATGCAGCCATTCAATAGTTAACAAATCCTGTGTTCTGCTAGTCATTGCATGGGTATAAAGACACAGTCTCTCCATTTCAAGGAAATCTATTTCTGCCGTGATATGTAGGGAGGGTCAATAGAGTATGCTAAGGAACCACCCTAGGAATTCTTTAATCTCATGACTGAACCTGGAGGTAGGAGGCTTTCTAATGAGGGTAAGAATTGTTGTGTCTGTGTAGGGAACAGTGGGAGAGGGCCCTCAAAGTAGGGCCTCAAGCAGGTCCTGGGTTCTACAGGGACTGAGCCGAGTAGGCAGAGTCTAGTCAAGGGAGGTTGGTAGGTGCTCTTGGCTCCTGGGCTGGAGGTGGCAGGAGAGGTATTCCAAGCTCCCTTGCAAGTGTCTCCTGGCTCAGAACCAGATGTCAGGGGAACTTAAAATGCATGGAAGATTCAGGTTTCCCTTTTGTGGAAATTCTGGCCAGGAGAGGATCTCCCCCACAGTGGAAAGAGAAACTCAACTGCCCTCACAGCGACGGGAAGCCAGTGAGAGCGTTTGATTTGCATGTGTCCACAAGCACCTGTTCAGTTCACTGAACTGATAAAACTGAATTTCTCTGTGCATTGAATAGCTGAACTGCTGAGGTGATTGGCTGAGTCAGCCTCTTGCAGATAGCCATCAGCTCTGACAACCCAGTCACATTCAAACAAATAAATTTCAGAAATGCTGGTTGTTCCCTATTTTACCAGATTTTCACCCATCTTCAGAAAGTTGGACAATTGCTAAGAAGTCCTGCAAAGTTCTCTTTTTCAATAGCAGTGACAGTCTTCGATTTGGAACCCCTGAGGTTTTAAGAGATGGTCATCATGGCTGAACTCACTTTTTGCCTTTTGGAGTATCTGAGTGGTAACTAAAGAAATTATACTCATATGCTAGTTTGCATTCAGTAGGTCAGCATGTTTTTTCTTTTCTTTTCTTTTCTTTTTTTTTTTTTACCAGCATAGGAGAGTGAGGTCAGGGATCACTGAACTATGTTTTCAGCCCTTTTTATTTTTTGTTTGGAGATAAGGTCTCATTAAGTTACCTATTGTGGCACAAACTGAGCCTTCTGAGTAGCCAGGATTGTAGACACAGGCCACATGCTCAGCTCCTGGCTCTTTTAACAATCTTCAAATTTTGCAAGTCATCGTGCTGTTAACTGAAGGTTGACATCAAGTTGTGAAGGGCCTTCAATTCTAACCAAAAGAATAGTTCTTTTCCCCCATGTAGCATTACTTTCTCCCCCCCAAAAATTGCTAGAAACTATTTTTAGTTTCTGAAGTCTGTGTAAAAAACCAAATATACTCTGTCTTCAAGTAGGTCGTGCATGATGAGAACACTCTCAAACAATATTAGCACCACTCATATGGCATTAGTGAAATCCCTGTCATTAGAAAATGTTATTTTATATAAAAAAGTTGGTAATAGGATACAAAGATGCTAATATGATTAGGTGATGAGCTCATAATGGGAATTTTTTTCATATCAGTGATTTTCATTTGTCACCAGCAAAGCTGATCTCCCTAATATGATATGATATTATAATAACACCCAGGCAGAGAGTCTGCAGTGAAATTTATGATGCAAAAGAAAAATCAATAGCATTATAAATCTTATAAACTGACTATATTTCAGCTGTCAATGTTCTTGGCTGGGAAATCTCTAATTCCTGTGACTTAGTCCTATTTACTTTAGTGACCACAAGCAATGAAATGAAATGGATTTAAAGTTTTACCTTAAGGATAACTTTAATGAGTGGCAGTCAGTTCCACATGGGCTGATGGCCACAGATCTGCCACCTGTGCCTAGCTAAGTTTCTGTCCAACTGGGTGCACGTTGGTGGGATGGTGTCAGCGGAATTTAATTCTCCGAGCTGAAAACCAAGCTTTCTGGGATTCTGTAGCTTTGAGCAGTAAATGGTGGCCTGGGAGTGTGGGGCAGCCTTTGATTATCATCCAAGAACTCCAGGGAGGTCACGTGGGTGAGAAGATGGAGGCCCTCTTGCCAGTAGAAGTATAGTCTCACCAATAAAGGGGTTTTGAAAATCATCTGTTCCGGGGAAGAGGAGATCAGAAGAAGTGGCTCTCAGTAGAGCTACCCCACCATCCAACTGTAGTCTCTTGGTTTAAATTATATATCTATCTTTATATATATATATATATATATATATATATATATATATATATATATGTATCAGTGTAATGACCAGAGCGCTTTCCTGTCATTGTATTGGAGAAATACTCAGAGGGGCCTGGTAGTTCTGGTTTTTTTTACGTGCTTGCTTGTGTGTTTGGTGTTACTGAGAGAATATGAAATGTCCCACCAAGAGTGTGAAATGCTGACTCTCCATTGCAGTTGATGAACTGAGAAAAGGCTAGCATGTGAACGCTGCCCTCAACAGTACAACTAATATAGCGATCAGATGGGTCCATCTCAGAGGGAGTCAACCCCAGTGTCTAACGTGTTTTCTATAGACCCATTGCTCAGCATTATTAATAGGTAGCCCCAACCAGGAGGAGCAAAGGACTGGGAGGAACAGCACCGGGAAGGTGCTTTATGCCATAGGTCTTCAGGTAGAACAAGACCATCTGCCGTGTGCAGCGCAGAGGCAGGCAGATACTTATAGCAGCCGTTATAAGAAAACTCTATGTTGGGGACACCAGCAGGGCTCCGTTAGGATCTGATTTCACCCGTGGCATGCCAGGGCTGTGTCATCAGGGGGCCCTGCCCAATTAACTCTCATAAATACCTTCAGCCACAGGGTTCCCAAATGCTTTATAAAGTAAGTTCCACAGCTCTCCTCGTGTGCATAACCCCGTCGTCTTCAGGACATGGGAGAGAACCCTCAGGCCTGTGCGGCCGGGCCAGTGCGTTCTTCAAGCCATAGCCACGTGCATAGCATAGGGCCAGACAGCTCACCTCCTTCCTGCCAGTGGAACACTGAGCTGCATTGGCACGTAAGAACCTGTGCCGCGCTCTCAGTTTGCCACGGACACGGCTGGGCTCCCCTTGGAGCAGGCCGAGGTCGGAAGCCATGTAGTGGCCTCTGAAGCGTTCTTTGCAGCCGGTGGGAAGATGTCAGCCCCAGGGAGGCGGGCCAAATGCTTTCTGGGAAGTTCCCGTGCTTCTGAGGTTTGGCCCTGGCTGCCCCTCCACTTGACTCTCTGCCTCCCCTTTGTATAATCCGTGCTTGTCACACTAACTGTTCGGGGCGGGGTGGGGCCGGTGGGGGGGCTGCAGCAGGTCGTGGGTCCCCTTCTCCCTCGACTTTTTCTGGTGTGGATTCGAGTCCACGTGTGTGAACTTGTGGCCAGTTTTGTCCCAAGAAATATGGATCAGCAGAGCGCCGTCACTGAGTGTGACCAGTACATAGCGGATATGTGTGGCTTTTTTTTCTTTTTTTTGGTCAGGAAATGGAGTATTAATTTTTTTTAAAGATACTTGCCTCTAGGTGGGGTGGGGGAAGAGAGTGTAGGGCAGTGGTTAGGGTACTTGCCTAGCAGCCTAGCAAGTGCGGGGTCCTGGGTTCAGTTTCCCAGCACCATGTAAGTGGTTGTAGTCGTGCATGCCTGTAATCCCAGCACATGGGAGGCTGAGGCAGGAAGGTTTCCATGAGTTTAAGACCAGCCTAGCCTATGTGGACTAAGGAGAAAGACTGTCTCTTGTGAACTGCTTATACATTTTTTAGGACTTGGTTGGAAAAATTGCTAATGATGGATATACTGAGAATTCAGTGTGTCTTTCAGTACATTTGCATCTGTCAATGGCACAGTGAAAGACATTTGAATAGCAGCAGTGCACTTGAGCTGTGATGCTAGCTGCCTTTTCCTGGAGTCACAGCTGGAGTATGAGTCATTTGGGAAAAGAATGACTCTGTGGTTTCTAAGGAGAAGTCGTAAGAAGATTTGCTGCTTCCATTTGGCTCCTTCTTTAAAATTATATTTCATTTTATTTTTATTTTATATACACACACACAGACACACATGAATTTCCAATTCCACAGCATATTGGAGACATGTGGTTTGGGGAATCAGTGCCCATCCACGTCTCCTCTCCCCCCCTTTTCAGACATTTATCCTTTTCCTAGGAATCCCTTTCCTCTCTTTCTACCCTGTTGCCCATGTTGGGGTCTTTTGATTCCATTATTTTTGTGGATTTCATGAGAGACAGCCATCTATATTCAGTTTTTTTATTTTTGGTCCATTTCATTGAGCATTTCAACCATATGGAAAGCAGTCTGGAGATTCCTAAGAAAGCTGAGAATAGAAATCCCATTTGATGCAGTTTCTATCTTACTGGGCATATTCCCAAAAGAAATAAAATCAACACACCAAAAAGACACATGCATGTCCATGTCAAATCCTGAGAACAACCTACCTGCCCATCCGTAGAGGAACGGTTAAAGAAGAGGTGGTACCTATATACAATGGAATGCTACACAGCCATCTGGCTCCTTAAAATGTTCCTTTTGAGGATAACACCTTTCGCAGCCCTATGCCTGTAAGAATCTCCCTCTCTATGGAGATTTCACATATAGGTGTCATGGTGACAGCATCATGTGACCTCCCTGCCAAGAGCCAGTGGTAGGCCACCTTGTGAGTACCCATCTTGGATGTTCCAGCTTCTCCAAATATCCAGGTGACTGTAGCAGGAGCTATGTGGAGCAGTGGGACCATCAGCCAACCCAAGGAATGAGTAAGGGGAATACATTTTGTTTTATGCCTCTAAGTTTGGAGTGTTTTGTGATACAATAATTAATAACTGAAGTATACGCCTACGTGTAATGACATGTTGTCAGTGGTCTACACAGAGTGAAAGACCAAGGGCCCCCTGCAATCACCCTGGAGCCTCCTGATGGGTATTTGGGACCTGAGAAGTGCTTCATGGAGAGCTTCCTAGAGAAATGCATCTGGTGCATGTTGGCAGCCTGCAAATCTATCCTGGCACCATGTAGTCCTGTTGTGGTTTGGATCTGGGTGTCCCCCAAAAGCCTCATGTACTTATAGACACTGTGTACTGTTGGAAGGTGGGCCTGGCTGGAAGGGGCAGGTACTTGGGGCTTGACTTGGAGGAGTGTGTGCTGGCTGGTTCTGCCCTTCCTTCCAGACTTGGCTCTGTCCTGTATGCTATGATGATCTCTATCTCTGTTTGTCTCCATTCCCGGAGCCAGCCCCAGCCCTAGCTCTGGCTCTGGTATGCAATTCCACTATTTCCAGCCATCTACTTGTGAATGGACTGTGACCTGAAACTGTGAGCTAAAATAAATTTTTCCTACCTAAAGTTGTGAATGTTGGGTAGTCTCAGTAACAAGAAAGTAACTAAGAGACAAATTAGTATCAGAGAAGTGAGGTTGTTGCTATGACTTTACCTGGCCATGTGGTTTGGAAGTTTTGGAACTGGTTTGTGGGAGGAGTTTGGAAGGGTTTGAGGATGCTGGCTCAAGAAACCTGAGAGTGCTCTGAGCTGAGCTTGATGGGAGGTTCTGGTTGGAGTTCAGAAGACTAGAATGCTGGTAATAGTGTGGATTGGAAAGGCCAGGCTCAAGAATTTTCAGATGAGAAAGAGAACTGCATTGGCAAGTGGCCTAAAAACCATGCGTGCTATGCTCTGGCAGAAAGTTTGTCAGCATTTTGCCCTCATCTGGAGACTTTGCCTGAAACTGAGTTTAAGGGCAGTGGACTACTTAATCTAGTGGAGGAAATCTCAAGGCAGCCTGATGTCCAGGTTGTTGCATGGCTGCTGCTTGTGCCTTTTAGCCAGCTCTATGGTGAAAGACAGGAAAAAAGTGGCAGAGAAAATGGTATAAAAAGTTGGCAGTGCCAGACCAAAATAGCCTGCAATGGTGGGGCCAAAGAGCACAGGGAAGTTAAAGAGTCTAGCACTAGATAGGGGCCAAGTACTTATACTCTAGACAATGAGAAGATGCCTTCAGGGAGTCTCAAACGTCAACAAGACCTCACCTTTTATGAACCCAAGGGTAGAGAGGCAAAAACTTTGCTCTGATAAGTGCACCCCAGAGCCAAAGGGAAAAATATCTTCCAGAATCCAGCCACCTAGAATTCAACCATTTAACAACTTGGATACCTTGGCAGAGTTTGTTCAAACTGCTCAAGTCAGTGGCGGGTCTTGGTGACATCCATGTGATCCTAGCTTTATAATCTCACAGTGTGCAAGAGTTGTGGGCCTATGGAGACTTCCACCCAGGTTTCAGAGGAAGGCCTGGGAGGCCAAGCAGTGCGCCCCTGGAGGGCGGTGTGTGAAGTTGTAAAAGAGAAGCCTAAGGTGAAACGGAAAGCCCAAAAATTTGGAGAATCCAGGAGCATGGATCCTTCCTGAAGGAGGACTGCGGGCTGTGGGAAGTGACAGCCCCATGGACAGAAAGTGGAAGTTGAAGCCAGCAGCAATGCTGCAGGGGTGGGGCCACCCAAGCCCTTTGGAGTTCATAACTTGTCACAGTTTACTCAGGTTTCTGGACACAGAACTACAGGATTTAACAGGATTTTAACTCTTGCTTTGCTGTGTTTTGGTCAGATTACTTTTTTTTTTTTTTTTTTTTTTTTTGAGGCAAGGTCTCGCTCATCGAGCCCAGGCTGGCCTTGAACTCACCACAATCCTCCTGCCTCAGCCTCCCAAGTGCTGGGATTACAGGTGTGCGCCCAGCCTACAGGCCCAGCTGTATGTGAACTCAGGGCTTTGTGTTTACAAGGCAAGCACTTTAACTGCTGTGCCATTCCTCCATCTCCAGATTGCCTTTTATCTCCCTCTTCCTTCTTTTTGGAATGGGAATGTTTACCCTCTGCCATTGTATGTTAGAAGTGCTTAACTCTGGTTTTCACAGGAGCGCACAGCTGAGAGTCTGCTTTGCAGCTCAGAGGATACTTTGGACTTGGACTTTTTAAATTTTTATTTATTTATATTTTTAACAGTGCTGGAACTGTTCAGATTTTGGCAATTCTTGGAAAAGAACTAAGTGCATTTTCCTTAAGGAGGTAGAGATGAATGTTTGGGGGTTGGCGTGGAATGTCATGGTTTGGATCTGGAGTGTCCCCCAGAAGACTCATGTTCCTGTGGATACTGTGTACTGCTGGGAGGTGGGGCCAGACCAAAGGGGCAGATGCTTGGGGACAGACCTGGAGGGGCGTGTGCTGATTCCATCTTTTCTCCTAGACTTGCCTTTGTCCTGCTATGCCATGAGGCCCTCTTCTCTGGCCCTGGCTCCAGAACCAGCCCTGGCCTGGACATGAGATGTTACTGTTTTCAGCTCTCCACCCCTGAACAGACTGAGAAATTCTGAAACTATGAGCTAAAATAAATGTCTCCTCCCTCAAGTTGGGGATGTTGGGTATTCTCCCAGCAATGAGAAAGTAACTAAGACATATCCTTAGTTGTTTCATAGGAAAAGGTAAATTCCTGTGAGATCCTGGGGAAAGTCAGATTAAAATGCACACAGATATGTGTGTACATACACACAAACATGTACACATGTGCATGCAATATGTAGGTGACTTCTAATGAACACCGTGTGTCTGGGTGGCAATTGGATGAAGCAGGCATTTGGATTTCTTTGCTCCAAAGACAAGACTCAGGCTAAATGATGCATCAGTTAAGTGCCCTTGACATGCTTCTAAAGAGTCCCTGCTTATATGCCTGTAATTCCAGTGTGGAATTTCAGAATGCAATAAACAGCAAAGTGCAACAATTTTATGGTAGTATTAAAATGGAACATATAATTGTCTAGTAATCAGAATATTTAAAAAGATCCTTGATTATAATGCATGCCTTGTTTTAAATATTTCTCTTCTCCCTACACTGGTCCAGCTATATAGAAAATCTTTAAATTGTTTTTTTCAAAAAACACGATCTAGGGTAGGCTTTTAAGCGTTGGTTGTGTTCTTGTGGTTTTAATGATAGCATCTGTTTACTTAGCATGTGTGGAATCTTGTACCACCCTGGAAGGTAGTTATTATATCCCCCTTTTAGATGGGAAGACTAGGCTTAGAAGGCTTAAATCCCTTGCCCAGGACAGCTTGGCTAATGAACGCAGAGCTGGAACATGAGCCACAGTCCAAATCTGATCCCAAAGCCGTGTCCGCATGCTGTCTTCCCATGACTGCCTCACTCACTGCTCCTCTACAAAGCTTTAGAGTCAAAAGACAATCTGTAATAAGGAGCCAGGCTAGAGTCTGGGTTTTAAAAGCGCTGCCTGCCCTTTCAGGTATAAAACATTTTGTTAGAAGCAATAACAGCATAATTACAGCAAATGTCTCTCCCTTCGCCGTCACTCTCGCACATAGGTCTAGGTTACAAGTTCAAAATTTCACTGATTATTGGTGCATAATTGGCTTCCTGCAGATGACAAATGTGTTTCTGATTGATTATCATGACTTGGTCATATTTGAAATGTCAAAGTAGAAAATTGAATTGTCATATTATAGCATGTTCTCATTCAAGCACCAGATAAATATTATAAATGATGATTTTCTACCGAGTACTATATAAAGAATTTATGGAATATTAATAATACTGTTATCCACAACCTTCATGCTTGGCAGATGACCCCAAACTGAAATTCTGTTTGACTTTTGAGGAATAAAACCTTATGAATGACCTGCTGTAACCCATCTCTTTGTTGCCTAGAGTTTTATAGGGTAAATATTCCTAAGGACCACCCTCGTCTCCTTGAGAAAGAACTGGACACTTATGACTGGCTTGCTATTGCATTTTGCCTCCTTCTTTGACTGCCCACTGCACTTTATGCTGGGCTGGGTATCCTCTGGGGCGAACTCACATCTTCACAGGCAATCAAGAAACTCCTCTGAGCCAACGTACGCTCAGTCCCCACTCCTACGTGTGGCAGCACCTGGCAGCTTTTGAAAATGTTGCTGGCTTCTGCTGCAAGCCTTTCTGTTTTCTTCTGGGTCTAACCTCTCTGCTTTGGTTTATTTTTATTAATTAATTAATTTATATTTTTGCAGTACTGCATCTCCAGCCATTTTTTTGTTTGTTTATTTTGAGACAGGGTCTCACTAAGTCACTAAATTACCCAGGCTGGGCTTGAACTTGCAGTCCACCTGCCGCAGTTTCCCAGAGTGCTAAGATTACAGGCCTGTGACAATGAGGCCAGCTAACCTCTCTGTTTTTACCAGGGCCCTGAAGCCCTCCTCCTACAGACCCACTCAAGAAGTGCTTGGGTGGGAAATCCTTGAGGTAATAGGATGGGATGAGAGCTGTCAGCCTGTATAACTTGAACCTCTGCTCCTGGGCCTGGACATGATGGAAGCATGTTCGGATTTGTGTGTCAGCTGTTGTCTTCACACTGGACACATCATGTGATGTCATACTAAGAAGTGTATAGAATGGAGATACTGAGCATGCAGAAAGATACAGACTTTTTAAAGATGGTACTGGATTTGTAATGGCTTTCAACAATATTTATTTCTTGATAAATAATAAAACCATAATGTGCTAGGGGGTATTAAATTTTTAAAACTAAGTGAAATTTTAAGCTGACATATAAACATACAAAATTGTACATGCTAATATAATACCATGTCATGTTTTGATACTATAATATATATTTCTAAAAAGATAATAAAATGATTATATAAGAAGGATAATTTCCAGGGTTTTTTTTCGAGAAATGCTTCCTGGGGAAGTGTGTGTAAACATCTACTCACCCCAGCTAGGGCACAGCTGACAGAACAAAGTAAACATTCCACTTCCACCAGGGGCCACCTTGGTGAGCAAGTGAGTCTGTTGTGGATTACATACAGGAGCAGGGGGGGGAGCAGTGACTCATGGGAGCATCGAGAGGGGTGACTCACGGGAGCGTGGGGAGGGATGAGTTACAGGAACGTGGGGAGGGGTGTCCTGCTGGAGCTCGGTGACTCAGAGGCAGTCAGCATAGATGGTGGCTCACAACTGTAGGCCTGGAAGCTGCATACTGCCACTTGGAATCCGCCTTCCTGGGCAAGGGCTGCTTTTCTCTGGAGTTCTTTCTCCAGGGTCATCACTTGGGCTGAGGAGCCATTTGTTTAATGGCAGCTGCCCTAGAGAGACAGGGGATGGCCACAGATCACAGTGTCTGCTCACCAGGGTCCCATCTGCTGGTGAGACAGTTGGAGAAAACTTACATTGGAATATTTTTAGAATTTCTTTAGCCAGGCTGCATGCAGAAGCTCTCTTATGCTCTCAAGCTGCTTCAGGACTCAGTTTTCTCCTGATCTCGTTATCCTTAGGTCTTCATCGCCATGGCCTGAATATTTCTCTAGTCTCTATTCTATTTTGTGCCTTGTTGATAGTAGGTGTGCAGTGAATGTTCATTAGTAATGAAGAGATTGTTGCACTCTTGTCCCTAGTCACCATAGGTAATCTCATTCATGTTTGGGTGGTATCTCTGAAGTAAGTGGAGCATCCTTGGGTTAGAAATATAAAGCCATTCAGTGCTTCAAAAATGGGATTTTCCTGCTTGAGTTACTAAGCAAAGAACCAAAATGTATTCTGGATTACCCACCTGGATTTTTGAAGTGGCTTGTTCCAGAACTTGAGGTAAACATTGGGGATCCATTTGCCTATCTTGTACAGCTATCCACGAATACTCTGACTCTTAAATATACAGTTAAAATGACCCAAGTGCTATTTTGAGCCACTGTGTTCTCTCTTTCTTTGTGTTCCATACACAAGTCTTCAGCAGTTAACACGGAGGCTCAATTATTTCCATAGTTAATCCACACTATGGGTAGCCCAGTTTTGGTTCATTAATCTAAGAGCTCAATAAGGTTTTATGATCTTTTATGGGAAATGCCAAACAGCCATCTTTTTAGGTGAACTTACTTGGAGCTGGTACTTTTTGCCTGATTCCAAGTGCCCACTTGGCCAATAAGTAATTAGCATACAAAATTCATACAGTGTAGTCAGACAGCTACCCTCAAACGTTAGTGACCTTCAGCATCCTCCAGTGACCTTGATAAAGTGCAGAATTGTGTTCCATTTTTAACTTCTAATGCAATGCATTAGGAGTGGGCACAAAACCCTACATTTTTTCTTCCATTGATCTTTTATTTTTATTTTTAAACTTATTTTATAGTTTGATTTTCTCAGCCTAGAGAAAGCATGTGATAGTGACCTTTCATGTCTGATTCACTTTGTTGAGCATGGGAATCTCCAGATGTATCCATTTTCCTACAAATGATTGTATTTTGCTCTATTGCAGAGTAGTACTCCATTGTGTATCTGTACCGTATCTTCTTTGCCCATTCAGTTGTGCTGCTATAAACATAGGCATGCCTGCGTCAATGTTGCATGAGGCCATGAGTCTTTTGGGAAGACATCCGGAGGAGGTAGAGATGGAAACCTTGCACTAAACAGCCACCCTAGATTTGGTGCCCATGTCCTGCAGTACATGAGGTACTAGTGGCAGTGAGGATGGGGGCTGGCTCTTTAGGACATGATTAGGATTTGGACAGGCTGGAAAGCCTTCAGGGGTGGGTCCGGAAGTAGCTGGAGCAGAATAGCAGTGTTCAGGGGATCTGGTATAGAGCTAGGATTGTGGGGACTGAGGTGTGGCACACCTGGTTCTAGTTCTGCTCCATCACTGGCCACCTGTAGGACTGGGACAAATTACTTTACCTCTGTGATCCCTTGTCTCCTCCCCTTGAATATGGAGTTATGTGGGGATTTGATGAGGACATACACTCAGTGTACCCAGCATACACTAATACCTTAATAGATGTTAGCTTCTGTTACGACTATGTAAGCAAAGTTGATTTACATTTTCCTTTGCTCCCTGTATTCATAGAATTTATATTTTAAGGATTCCATCTTCGTCCTCTTCCTTCCTGCTCTTGTTCTGATAGTTACCAAGTCATGTGGAGAAGTAGGAAGTTACCCAATGTCTGGTGAAAGTCACCAGAATTCTTTGGGCAGCGATATCACTGCCACCACTGCCACTGGCTCCAGGTGGTGGTGGGGACCCCTGTCACTCTGCCAAAGCCACCATCTTGTTACTCTAGCTTCTGCCAACACAAAATGCCCCATAAAAATTTTATAATGAAGCAAATTCACTCATCTTCTTAGAATGTCAGATGTTTCTAGAGAAGCAGCTTCTCAAGCAGGGACACAGGAAGGAAGACTGCTTAATCACCAGGAGGCAACCGGTCCTAAGTGGCGCCCAAAAGAACAGGCTGTATATGGCGGCAGGTGCCCACAGTGCCAGCTGTAGGGAACCTGAGGCGGGACGACACCTAGTTTGAGGCCAGCCCAGGCTACCAGTTTGTTGGGCATCTTGAGCCATAAAGCCGGGTCTGCTTTTCCAGCAGGTGTCATGGTCCCAAAAGCAGGACTGGCCAGTGAGATGCGTATCTTGTCCCAGGGAGACCATGCCTGGCACAAAGGACCGTCCCTCACACGTGGCTCGCAGTTGTCACGTCCCTCACAGCGCTCTCCTGATGCCATGGCTCTTCCTTCAGCTGCTGCTCTAGTTTTCCTAACTGGAGAAATCCAGCCAGTCAGCCTCCAGCTTCTTAACCTCCTGAAGGAGAAAGCAGCCGTAATTGCTTCCATCTCTCCTGGGTTTGTCTGTGGATCCCAAGGCAGAACTCACAATGGGACTTCTGTATTACGGACGGCAGCGCCTGGGGCCTGCCCTGTCTCACGCCTTCCTTTCCTCTCCCTCCGCTGCTCCTCTGCCTGATCCAGCTCTGACTTTCTCCTCCGTCAGGGCATGTGGCTGCAGGAAGTGAGGTGTGCTTCCCGGTCCGCGACCCACGTCTTGGCTGAGAGCCTCTTGATCTCTGCGAGCTTCAGATTGTCCTGTCCTGGCTCTCCTAGGTGGTGGCCGTGTTGCTCAGTGACCACAACGTCTCCAGATCAGCTTGGAGCTTTTTGTGGCGTGGGAGCTGTGCTTTCAGGACTGACTTTTCTCTGGGATACCTGGAGGGAATACCTAATTCCCATCTGGTCTGTTCTAGCTCCTCAAATGGCCAGAAATGCTTCTTCCACAGCTACTCACAAATTCTGCCCTAGTCCTTATTTTCATCCTTCAGGTAGTTCAGGATGTCTTGGCTTTCCTTCTCCTCGAAGAGCATTTCCTGCTGGAGTTGCCTGTTCGTTTGCGGAAGCTGGTCCACCTGTCTTCCTTTCATCCACTGGGCCATTTGTCTTCCTCAGAGCCATCAGGGCTTTGCTCTTAGTCTTTTCCCCTCCTGGGTAGTGTCTCAATTGGCAGATAATCACAGAGAAGTCTGATACATGATGCTAGTGGAGGGAAACTTGGCTGGGTCTTGGCAAACCAGGTCCTAGCCTACTTGGGTCAGCCCTCTCTTGCTGGTTGCATACCAGCAGGCCCACCTGGTGGCCACTGCCCCCAGTTGGCACAGTTCACTCAGGCGCAGGGAAGTCACCCTCTGGAGGCTGCACAGTGGTCGCCCTGGGGTTGTTTGGATTCCAGCCAATGATGATTTCTTTTATTGAGAGGATTTCAGTTAGTCCCCAGTCCTCCACCAAGGACACCTTTCATCTTTCATTACTGCTCAGCCTGAATCTTTGATTGCCAGGTGAGCCCCTTGCCCCGGGCTCCCATACTTCTGTTCCACTCGTTAGGAGCAGTGGCTGTGTGGATTACTCTGTCACGGCGTCACTGCTTGAGTTTACCACAGCCTCAGCAGGCGGGCACCATCATTTCCAGTTGAAGATAATCGCCAAGGGTCAAGCATGCCAAGCGGCAGTGCCTGCTCCACAGTACACGCGGCTCACCTCTGTGCTTTAGTATCACAACTGTACCATGTATCGCCCACCTCAAAGCCTCTCCCTTTCTTTTCAACCCCTCTTCATTCGTTTTGAGGTCCATGCTAGTCCATCCTGGCATGGGCCCCCTTACAGCCCCACTTTATTCCTCAGTGACTCCTTGGGCCTCAGACCTCCTATTGTTCTCTGATGGTCTCCTCCTTGAGGAGAGTATAAACTCTTTTGAAGAAAAGCTCAATGAACTTTCCCACTAGTACAGTTGTATGCCAGGTAGTTTTTGCTAAATTGAATGTAATATGCATGTGTATTGACTTCTAGGACTGTCATAGAAAAGCATTGCAGCATGGCTGGCTTACACAACAGAAATTTATCCTTTCACTACTTAGGAGGTTAGAAGCCCAAGATCAATTTGAGGGCCCATCTGGTTTCTGCAGAGGCCCCTTTCCTTGGCTTGCAGGTGGCTGCCTCTTCCCTGTGTCCTGATACGGTCTTTCCTTTGTTTGCCCTCAGATCTAGTGTCTGTCTCTGTGTGCAAATTCTCTCTCTTATTGTGCATTTCTCTCTCTTTTTGCAGGGCTGAGGATTGAACTCCCAGCCTCAAGCATGCGTGGCAAATGCTCTCCCACTGAGCTACATCTCTGACTCAAGATTTCCCTTCTTATGAGGACTCTAGCCAGGCTGGATTAAGAGCTCACTCTAAGAATATCATTTTAATTTAATTACTTTTTAAAAGCCCTTGTCTCCCAATAGGGCCACATTTTTGGTACTAAGGATTAGGACTTCAACATATGAATTTTTATTAAAGAGGCACAATTCAACCCATAGCAGAATATGTGTTTAAAATAACTCACAGTTACACTGAACATGACATACTGATCAAAAATTTAGAATGTTTTAGAAGCATCTGATCTCCTATGTAGGGAGATTTAATGAAAATTAATTTTAGAATTTACCAGGCTTGATTGCTGAAATTTCCAGGTGTCCGCTGGGTAAGCTGATGACAATTCTGTGGCCTATCTAATCACAGGTCATGACTCATTTGCAATTTTAAACAATGTTTATTCTATGCAATTATTTCCCACAAGACCCAAAAGTCCTAACCACCCATCCGCCTCTATTCATTCCAGGTGTCACATTGGCAGGTGTGAATCAAATTAGGAATTTGTGATGAAAACTGAATGTAATCAATTACACAATTTGGAGCTGTTCAAATTCAATCCATTAAATTATATCATTAAATTGGTTCATCATGCTACATTGAGAATACCATGAAGAAAGCATGAATTTAAAGGCCTCTTCCTGGGAAATGAAAGGACAGAGGTCTTTGGGGTCCTCTAGGTCTGGGTGTGACTGTGGCTTTGTCATGTTGGAGTATGTTGACTTTGAGTAAGTTTCTTGACTTGGCCAAAGCTCAGCTTCCCTCTCAGAAATGGCAGCCATAATGATTCCTGTGTGTGTGCTGTGGGAGTTCAATGGGATGGCAAATAGGGGTACAATCCTTACGGATGGGATCAGCAAAAGAACCTGGTCTTTCTCCTTCGTGTAGGATCCCCGTGTTTAGAACAGTGCTGGAAGATGGTAGTGTTCCCTAAGTACTTCTTGAATGAATTCTTGAATACCTGAAGTAATAAAGTAAAAGAAAGACCTGTTCAGAACAATAACAATGATTTGCAGGAACGCAGGTAGTGATTCTCAAATCTGGCTGAACATTGAAATTACTTGGGGAGGGAGGCCAGAGGAATGGCACAGATGTTAAAGTGCTTACCTTGAAAGCACAAGGCCCTGTATTCAGTCCCCCAGTACCACATAAAGATGAAAAGAAAAGAAAAAGAAAAAAATAATAAAATTACTTGGGGGACATTTTTAAAATACCAGTGCCAGAGGTCTAAAGCTGCACAGTATTATTTGTTGGTTTGCATTTGGCCTCCTTGACATTTTTTTTTTTTTTTTTGAGATAGTGTCTCGCTCTGTAGCCCAAGGCTGGTCCTGAACTCATTATGGAGTCCAGGTTGGACTTGGACTCATGGCAATTCTCCTGTCTCAGCCTCCTGAGTGCTGGGATTGCAGGCATGTGCCACCATGCCCAGGCTTTGTGGTGCTGGGGAACTGAACTCAGGTACTTAGCGCTTGCTAGGCAAGCGCTTCAACCTCAGCCATTCCTCCAGCCCCCACTGACAGTCATTTTTCAGTAGTATGCATCATCTTTTAACATACTCTGCTGTCAGTACAGGTGCTACAAAATCTTACGGTATATATAATACACTAAAAGAATGCTTAATATACTTATTGTTTGCTGTCTTCCCCCATAGTATAAGTAACTGTTTTCTTTCTTCAGAGTAAAGTTCATGAGTTTTTTAAAAAAATGTTTTGTTTCTTGATGTATATTAAGTGCCTAAAACATTGAACACCTACTGAGTGTATTTTTAATAAAATATTTGCCAAACGAATACATGAATGATCAAGATATATAATCCAATTAGGAGATAGTTGTTTTTTAAGTAGCAGATTTTACTGCTGTAAAAGAGATAACAATCAATCAGTTGGTAGCAGAAGGTAGATGAAGGAGAGGAGGGGAATTGAGAATGAGGTGACGGGAGGGCTGTCGCCAGCGCGAGGGTGACGGGGCCCTGCTCCTCCTGGATGGGTCCTGACAATGAGAAGCTCAGATAAGTCTGAGGCAAGTTCTGGGTCAAGGGTGCTGTGCTTTGCATCCTGGGCGAAAGCTGAGAAAACAGAAAGCCTTTAGATCGAAGGCCTCTGCAGCAGTGGGGTCCCCAATACGTTAAAGGAGGATCCAGGTGACAAGTCCGACCCTGGTGCCCAGAGAGCAGAGTGGAGCCAGCATGGGTCAGCAGAAGCCACCCTCAAGGGTGGTTAGCGCTCAAGGTTACTTGAGCAGTGGACCTGGTGTGCTAGTAGAGTTGTCTGAGATGGGGAAGATGTGCCTCCTCTCAATGGATATTATTTAAGCCTCCATGAGTCAAATCATTTCTGAGCAGGAAAAAAAAAAAAAAAAAAAAAAAGGACAGGGAGAGAGTTTGGGATTAGGTTTTCCTGGAACTAGGCTAAGTTTTCTGCTTCAGGTGAAATGGGATTTGACAGCCAAGGTAGGCTGAGTTGTAGGGTAACAATTTTCTGAAAGTTCTATTTTTGTACTTCTCCGTTTGTGACTGCAGAATGCACACCTGCCTCGTCACTGTCTTATTACTTTTTCTCATTATTATGCACTCGGCTCATGTTTGGGTTCGGTTCAGTGGCTGCATATCAGGCGAGTCTCCATGGCCACATCATTATCAGAATGCTCGGGCGGCTGATGTGTGGGATTCCAGATTCCACGCCCGGCGCTGAGAGTTCCTGCCAGGGTCGGCCCACATGAGCTTCTGGGGTCCTGGGCAGACCTTACTTCTGTCATAGCCTCCAGATAGCAGCTTGTTGGCTCGTATTCATGTTGTGTTCCAATTTCCCAGCCAATTTAGGGAGTCAGCTTGATTTCTGTGGCCAATTCTTCCTTCAGCTCAAGGTGTTCCGGACAGACAGCTGCAGGGAACTGGACTGGCCCAGATGTGATTCCAGAAGTAGAGTAAGCTGGTTTGTCATGCAGACACAGATCTGACTCAAAAATAGTTCAGTTGTTTCAAGATTCAGCTTTCTAGCTTGGTGTTTACGTTCTTATGCACAAGCGTCTCCAACACCACCATGGTTCTGGGACAATCACCTATTGTCTGTGAGGGCCACACCCTTCCAGCTGGCTCCCTGTCACTTACACATGCCCCTTGGATGTGGGAAGCTCCTTCATCTTTCCACTCTCCTTCACTCTTCAGGTTCTAGCTCCAAAGTCACCTTTGGGGGGTGGGGGTGGGGTAGGACGGGGAGAGTGCTGGAGATCAAACCCAGGGCCTTGTGCTTGCTGAGCGAATGCTTCTCCAGTGAACTCCAGCTCAGCTCCCACCTCCTTTTGTGTTCTCAATAAATAAACCTTTCTTAACTCAGTCTAGGGGTTCTTATAGCCTTGGGTGTGCATACTTTGTCTATGACATTTTTACGTTGTCCTGTAGTTATTTACACTTTGTTTTTATACCTCCAGTAGTCTGTGAGTTACTCAAGGGAAAGGGTTGTGTGTTCACTTCATCTTGAATTGTTTCTAGTGTGCCCTACACAACGAGTGTGTGTGTGTGTAGACTCTGGGAATCACGTAGTCCTGAGACTTTCTGTAGAGTGTGATATGACTGAATCGGGTCAAGCCCCGAGGATGGCTTGGCTCCTGAGAACCTGCATGAGTTGCTCCTACTCCATAACAGTTGCAACCCCAGGGATGTGTTATACATGAAGATGCTTCGGCTCTCCCTTGACCTATTGAATCAGGAACCATGGCGTAGGCCCCCTCACACGGCCTCCCAAGATTCTGTGTGTGGCAGCTTTGCTTTAGACCCACTCTATATCTCTCTGTGGCCAGCAAGGCAGGGAACTGGGGGTTGGCAGGGAGAAGGTACAGCTGCGAGATGGGGCCCTCGTCATCAACACTGGGCTGCAGTAAGAATCCCGTTGGGATATATGTGCCCCCCACCTTCACCCCCTCCCACTACTCATTGCTGTCTGGACAGATCCGAAACACTTGGTGCCTTTTCTTAAAATTGGAGCTCTCTGAGGAGGAAACGAGCATGCTGTACCTTCTCTTCATGGATAAAATTTAGGCTGAAGCTTTGGTGGATAATGTCAGCCTGGCATCCTGTGAGCACCCGCAGCTTCTGGGCTTTCTCTGTCGCCACGGTAGGGCCCTGCTAGAGCTGTGCAGAGACTCCAAGGCGGAAGGTGGAGCAGGTCTGCCGCCGCGGGGAGATGTGCGGTGCCCTCTCAACAGACAGGAGACAGGAAGGGAATGGCTTCGTATTTTATAAACCGTTGGCAGGAGATGATGTTTTATTGATGCTCATTTTTGAATGTATTTGAATTTTTATTACATGTATTTTTCAAAGATACAAACGTTGGAGGCAATCCTATGGGAAGATGTATCTCCAAAGAATGTGTCAGCGGCCGAGCTGACTGGTCGGAAGGGTGGAAATCATTCATACCTTAAAGAGCAGCCTAAAGCTGGCTTTCCCAGGGATTGAGTCTGAAGGAAATTCCAAAATTTTAAATTTGACAATGAAGCACCTGGTTTTAAATGGCAGATTTAACGTAAGTCAGTCACAGTGCCAGCTGAGTGACGTGACCAGCAAGTCGGGCGAGAGGACAGGAGGAGGCATTACAGGTGAATCTCAGTTAAGTGGGTCAGGTAAGGGCAAGGACCACTTCAGTGGGTCCACCGTAAGAGTTTCCCTCCACCAGGGAAGCGGAGCTCGCGGGATATTCATTTTTAGTCTCCAGCACTCAGCTTAGAGCACCAACTCTCTCTCTTTTCTTTCCTTTCTCTCTGTTTTCCTTGCCTTCTCTCTTATACTAGGGATTGAACCCAGGGCCTTTGCACTGAGCTACATCTGCAGGCCATTTTTAATTTTTATTTGACAGAATGTCTTGCTACATTGCTCAGCCTGGGCTCAAGCTTGTGATCTTCTTGCCTAGCCTCCCAGAGTGTGGGATTGCAAGCCTGCAGCACTCGGCCAGGCTTGGGACCAACTCTTTGAGCTGTGTTTGTGACCAGTGCAGATCGTGAGGATCCCATCCCTGTGGGCTGATGGTGTGGTGCTAGCCACCAATTGGTGGAATGGGCTAGAACCATTGTATTGTGTGTGCTCACAAGGCTCGCTTTGTGTAGCACCCACAATACAATGCTTTCTTTGCAACATAATGCTTTGCTTGGATAAAAAGGACTTTGATACTATTGGAATGAAAATAAAATGTGACACAAATATTTTATTTGCTGACTTTGCTTTTAATTAACAGGCACACATTCGATCTGTTTTCATAAGAATGTTGAATTTAGGGACATTGTTTCCTTTTCTCATGATAACATGAAGTTAGTCATAGGGGGAATACATTCTCAATAAATAAAGAATGGCAAGTGGAGGGAAAGAGCATTTCTTCTGCAGCGTACCACTGACACAGGACCTAAGACAATTATTTGACGTTAAAAAGATGCATATCAGAGCTTGATGTTAGTATTTTCCTTGCAACTAATGTTATAGTCGTTCCGATCCTGTGATAACTTAATACTGGAAAGAAGTAACATGTTTGGGGTGAATAAAGCAAGAGCCGAATGAGAATTTTATTTTTTGTTGGTGAAAATTCTAAATTCAAATGTTTTAAAAAGCATTTTGAATAATACAATTAGCTGTCATGTATGGATAATTGTGCTACATAACTATACCCAGAATATGATATTTGTGTACTGGCTAATTTCTAACCCACATTTATTGAGTTACTAATGTGTGCCTGCACTGGCATCAGTTATGATAGTTAGCAGGCCAGACCTGTGTGTACATTGTCAGTAAGTGCCTTCAAAACATAGCTCACAGCAAAACCCAGGCTCAGGGTCACTTAAGTCAGAGGTTATCTCTCTACTCTAGATCTACCAGAGCCAGGCTCCCAGCCGGGTCACACTGTGTGACCAGGGACAGGTTTTATGCCACGAAGTGAGGTAAATATAGTTTCTTAGAGTGGGAGAACTCAGCAGCCAGCTGCAGGATCAGGTTTTTGAGAGCCAGGGGTCAGCAGCAGTGCACTGGAGGGCTACCCGTCTCTGCCCGATCTCTGCTTTAGGCCTCTCTGTCTCTGGAGGTCTTGTCAAGGTCCCCAGTTTGAAGATGAATATGTGATCCTCCGAAGGCTTCTCCCTTAATAGACTACTATCCGCCACAGAACATGTGTGCTCTGTAATTTCACTTAAGATGTTTGTTATATATATTACAGTAATAGGAGTGGCAGAGATTGCGTGGAGACAGATAGAAGGCCCTGTCGAAGGCTTCCCAGGTCCTCTCCCAGGATGGCAAGTTATCGCTTTGTTTTCAAATAATGTGGTTGGTAATAAGTTTTTGGATGTGTGTGAGCTGTAAATCGTTCTGAAAATTGAACTGAAGATACAATATCGTAAATCTCTTCCTTGGTGGTAGAATATTTATGGGGAGAGCACTATAATCAGTTATGTGGCTGTGCTGTGTCTGACACCTGACTGAATGGGACCCTCTACCGAGGATCTATCGCCTATTAGAAGGTTCCTTCAGGTGGGTGTGAGAGTGTGTGTGCGGCGGAGGACTGTTTCAAATGGGGACTAATCAGATGGACCCTTAGTTAAATCAGTGTGGACGCACTAGCCAAGCGGGTGCAGCTGTGTGGGGCTCGGCGGCCTGGGAAGGGCCGAGAGGTAGGTGCTGACTGCACCGCGTCTCCTGCAGCAGCCTCCCGGTTGCTGTGTAGTTTGGTTCTCTGAATCGATGCTCGTTTATTCTGAGTTCTCACAGTCCCAAGAAGTGCACATTTCATTGAATTTGCTTTGAAACTCATTATCATCTGTCTAAGTACCTCTGTGTGGAGAGTAATGGGATGGAACTGCCAGAATTAGTCAAGCCGTGGCCAGCTGGGAGAGGTGCAGAGTTGGAGGCAGGGGGACATACTGCTGTTGTAATTTTTTCTTTCACATGGTGACAATTATTTAAAAGAAAAACCCTATAATATCTATTTAATGTTTTTTCTTAGCTTTATAAGAAAACACTTTCAAACAAGATAGGCGTTAGAGCCCTGTAGTATATGTCAGGTCATCTCCATCCAGGCCTCCCTAAGCTTCCCTGCCAGGTGCGCTTGGCTCAGTTCCGTACTGGTCGGCTTAGCCCATCTCTCACCCCTCAGAGATGAGGAAACCAAGCTTGGAAAGGGTTGGGTGGCACGGAGCGGGCGGGAGTGGGATTCTGGAATGCATTCCTGTGCATCTGTGGTGGACCAAGCCACTTACGGACCCAGAAGGGCATGACCGCCTTCGGCAGGAGCGGCTCGCTCCTCTCAGGGCAGTGTGACTGACTTCTCCTGCAGGTCTCAGTAAACTTCATTTGCCTTAGCCTGATTACTCCATTTACAATTACAATTCCCTCTGGCTCCCAATGGTTTAAAGTATCATAAATATTTTTCATATCAATGATCACCTCCTGACATATGTATCACTCATAATTTTTGTTTATTCTCTGATCTTTCTTCTAATCCTTTCCTAGAATCTTAGTGTCTTGAGGGTAAACGTGTGTGTGTGCATGTGTTTATATGTCTGTGTGCATATATATATATATATACACATACATACATATATATATATATGTATATATATATATATATATATTCCCCCCTCCCCCCCGGCTCTAGGGGTTGAATCCAGGGCCTTTTCACTGACCTACCTCTCTATCCCTTTTCATTCATTACTTTTAGCTAGGTCTCTTATGTCACTAAGTTGCCCAGGCTAGGCTTGAATTTGCAATCCTCCTGCCTCAGCCTCCCAGAGTGCTGGGATTACAGGCTTGAACTACTATGATGGCTAGGAATTTTAAAATTTATTTTTTTCATTGATGTGTCCTCAGTCTCCAAGTACCTAGACCAGTACCTGACACATAATGCATTTTCAGTATATACTTACAAAAATCAACACATTTTACAAAGACTGACTCTAGACTAATAAAATGATCTTCAAATTATAAATGAATGTCTTGTCTTATTCATGCTATGTATAATTAGATATTCAACAACTTCTGAGAAGATAAAACTAGGCATGCTGGGAGTAGCCTTGGGTGCTTGCTGCAGAGACTCCATGATCTTGGATGGACAGAAGACTGCATCTTAACTTTCATTAATTTTTCGCTGAAGTATAGCTTTTTAAAAAGTTAAATATAAGCAATGAACCCAAAAACCTTTGTCAGCAATAGCAACCACATTTTTTTTGAATTACAATATTGGTTTTAGTTATATAAAATGTTTTCATTTATTACCATCTGAAAGTTATAATTACATTGTTTGCAGATCTTGTTTAAAGCAGTAATAAGAAGTCACACTCACTGTTTCCAGTTGAGTTTAATTGAGAGAGAGAGAGAGAGAGAGAGAGAGAGAGAGAGCACACACACAAGCCTGTTAGGGGCCCTCAGGTCAGGGGTGACAATAGCACCCTGCTCTTGCTGACATTGTATCTCTTCACCAGGTTTGCTTTTTTAAATGTAGTTTATGCCTTCGTAAGTACTTATTTTAAGAACTGTTCCTCAATGATTTCTTTTAAATTGTTCCTACTACTATCCTACTGACACCTGCCCTCACAATAAAAAAAATCCTGAATATGGTTACGTTTCTCTCTTAGATTGTGTCTCTCTCAGAGTACATGCTGTAGTCTTTGATTTCTGTGTGAGAGAAAATGTCTACTAAGCACTCACCATCCACCGGTCACTCTTTTGGATGCTGGGGAATACAAAACCAGACAAGACAAAGTCCTTGCCACTCTGAGCTAAACTAATAAAACTAGCACTGAGGAAGTGCTTACCATTTGCTAGGTGCTTTTAGAAGTCCTTTGCTTGAGTGGTCCCCAACATTCTCAGTACCGGGAACTGGTTTTGTAGAAGACAAGTTTTCATTGACTCGGGTGGTGGAGAGCTTTGGAGGTTAATGTTAGTTAGCATCACTGCTTTAGACCATTGGGTATTAGATTCTCACAGGGAGTGCACAACTCCAAATTCCTCCCACGTGTGGTTTGCTGTAGAGTCATGCTCCTATGAGAATCTAATGGCCCTGCTGATCTGACAGAAAGCTGCACTCGGGCAGTAATGTGAGTGACAAGGAGCAGCTACAAACACAGGGAAGCCTTCACTAGCTGGCCTGCTGCTCACCTCCTGCCGTGAAGCCCATTTCCCAAAGGCAATCGGCTACAGCCAGTCCCCAGCTGGGGGGTTGGGGACCCCATCTTCACCTGTAATATAGACATCTCCCTTCATCAGTGATTTTGCTTTCCATTTCATTTACCCATAATTAACTGTGCATTGAAAATAAATGAAAAATTCCAGAAATAATTTATGAGTTGAATAACACTTTTATTAGTATGTTACATTATAATTATGTTGATTTTGGGCAATTGGTACATAGATATGTCATTTTTAACCATTTTCAATCCCTTTACCCCCACCCTATCCTCCCCATTCCTTTTTTCCTGATACCCTTCCCCTTCTCCAGAAAACCTGTTTCTTACCATTTTTATTAAATAACCCTTACTACAGTGTATATATATATATATATATATGTATATATATATATATATATATATATACATATACATATATATACATATATATATATATATATTTGCTAGTTGTTCTTAATCTCTTACTGGGCCCAATTTATAAATTAAACTTTATCATATGTGTAATAGTATATGTAATATTTGGTTACTATATCTGGCTTTAGATATCCACAGGGGTCTTGTAATGTATCCCCCATGAATAAGATGGGGGGGGGCTGCTATAAGTCATATAATCCACACACCAACCTTGTGTTTTACTTTACAAATAAGAGAAACAGAACCTTAGGGAAGGTAAGTAGTTTTGCCTGTGATCACATAACCTAGAATTAGCACAGCTTGGATTCTCACCAAGGTGACCAGACTCCAAATTTCATCCACTTATTCAGATCACTGTGTCATCTCTCACTAACTTAGCATCTTCTGCAATAACTAGCACATAACTGACAGGTAACAGGTTTTTTTGAGTAATTTGAATAAACAGTTCCTCTAAAAAAGGCAGACAGCAATGGGGTTATGGTTTCTTTGGGTTTAACCGAATTTTGATTTCAGTAGCTTTTGAGAATAGTTTGTATTTTGCGCTTGCAGGTGGTAAGAAACAGATTTTCTCCTCCACTAGCTGGGCTAAATATCTAGTCACATGGCTGGATCTTTATCCTAAACCAAACTGTGAGCTCCAGCCTTGGGCAGAGACAGCCGCCATGCTGGTGACCCAGCTGTACTTGGTGGAGAGTGTTTGCTGCGGCAAACGTTGAGTTGTACAACATAGCCCCTGAGCTATGATCACTAGGAGGATCCTGCGTGAAGGCTCAGCACAGCTGGGACGCCTTCTGCTGGTGAAGCATGCATCCTGTTTGAAATATAATGTACTCAAAAAGCAGCAAAAACCATAGTTAGAAATCACTGTAATGGCTTTCATGAAAGCTATCGCTAATTTAGGGCCCAATTAAAACTAGAAATCCAATTATTGCTGAATAACATAATTGCAAGAAAGTGACTTGAATTGCATGTATGTCAGTAATTAAGAAGGAAGCCTTAATAACAGAATCCATTGGAACCATTACCAGGAGGGGCCACAGAGCTGGGGGCTGTCTCCATAGGGGGTCAAAGCAAGGGATGTCCTTGCGGCTGGCTCTCGTAGTTGGCTTCAAATCCTATAAACATGGTGACCTTCCATGGGTCAGAGAAGGGTGGACCTTAAAATCTTTGGGTGGACGTCCAAATCTTTGTTCTCTAAAGCACTGAGCATATTGTGAACCTTGAAGACTTAAACATGGTGAGGTGATATTTGTTTGTTAGATACTTGAAACGCTGTAGAGGTGGTTGGCTGTTCAGTTGTGAAATGTTTAAAGTCTTGGACTTGTGTTTGATTTCACTGAATTGATTCTATTGCTTGTAGTAGAGTGGCCAGACTTCTGGGGCCCAGGGCCCAGAGGCCATGGACTGGGCAGAGACAATGTGCCAGCTGTTGAGAGCAACCTTGGGTGAGGCAAGGTGGCTAGAGTCCCATGGATTTCTCTTCCTACCCATGGCCTGCAGTGTCCCCTGTATGTATATATATATATATATATATGCACACACATGTACAAACATGCAAACATGCACACACACATACTTTTTTTTTTTTACACAGATGCTTACTATGTTGCCCAAACTGGCCTTGAACCTTTGGGTTCAGGTGATCTTGCTGCCTTAGCCTCCTAAGTAGCTGGGACAGCAGGCACAGGCTGGGCTGCAGTTCTCAGAATGCATCATTGGAAGGGGCCTGGAAGGCTTATTCAAACCCAGCTGTGGGCTCTGGGAGTCTGCATTTCTCGTAGGCACGGGGGCTGCACTTGGAGAACCATGGCTGTAGGGTGCCAGGTGGGTCTCACAGGGCAGAGGTGGAGTGAGAGTGTGAAAGGTTTCTGGGGCATGAGACCTGTGTGAAAGTACAGGACAGAATTAGAAGTGAGTGGAGGGAGCCGTGAGATCATAATGTGGGTCTCCCAAAGTCAGCCTAAGGAGATTACTTTAATATATGGAGGTGGAGTTCTTGTCTGATTTTTTTTTTTTTTTTAGCAGAACTGGGAATTGAACTCAAGACCTTTGCACTGAACTACATCCCAAGGCCTTTTTATAGTTTTATCTTGAGACAGGGTCTTGCTAAGTTGTATGTTGCCCAAGCTGGACTCACATTTCTGATCGTCCTGCCTCAGTCTCCTGGAGTGCTGGGGTTATAGCATTTCTGGATTATTTCTTAATTTACTGTGTGATTGAAGAAGCTATGTGTTGTCTCTGAGCCCCAATACAGAAACACTTCAGAGGCTGATAATAACCAGTACTGGCTGTCAGGCCCCAGATACATATCTGTCCTGTGTAGGGTGTTGACTCTTACAGGCAACCCTAGAAGGGATATCATCCTTATCTAATAATGATGTATTGGATCAGAAAAGTGTTTTTTTTTTTTTTTTTTTTTTTTTTTTTGAGACAGTGCCTTGCTCTGTAGTTTAGGCTGATTCTGAATTCACTATATAGCCCAGGCTGGCTTTGAACTCATGGAAATCCTCCTGTCTCTGTCTCTTGAGTGCTGGGATTACAGGTGTGCCTGGCTTAGGTGGTGCTGGGGAATTGAACTCAGGGCCTTGTGCTTGCTAGGCAAGCACTGTAACACTGCTTCCTCCAGCTCCAAAAGGTTGTATCTTATCCTGGAGTTTCAGACTACACAAAAATGGTTGAAGAAGGGAGCAGGTGCTTAAGAGTCTGGAGAATATGCCCCACACAGGAGCTGTTTCTACTGTGCTCTACCTGAGGGCTCACCTCTCTCCTTCCGGGTGAAGCCAGCTGACAATCCAGCCATTTGAGCAGGTCCTAGTGTGCAGTTACATTCCCTGGGCACATGGGGTGGGGGGTGGGGGGGACTCGTGGTGCTGAGGAAGCCACGGAAGCCAAGCACTGACCTCCTACTGGACCCCGGCTCAACTTCCTCAGTAACCAGGTGAAGTTCATCTTCCTTTATGACTGTGAGTTTGATGATTAGCAAGAGAGCCTGGAGCAGCTGCCCCTGTAGCCCACCACCCACTGTGTAATATTAGGAACTGCACTGGAGAAAGTAGTCGGTGACAGGAATAGCCTGGAGAAATAGGGATCTTTGTTCTTGGACTTCGCAGAACAGAAAAGTATCTCTGACTAGGAGACCGTGTCATTCAGCTACAATTCTGCATCTTGGTTGGCTCTCGCAGTCTCCCATATGGACCATACCTAAACCAGCCTTCTGGTAACGTGGCTCTTGGGGCGGGTGGTCCTTTGTCTTCCCATCAGCTGGTATATCAGAGTGAAGTTCTTTCTCTCCATCACCTCTTCTTGATATTGGCTTCCATCCTGCAGCGAGCAGAGAGGGGCTTGCGAATGGTAACATCGTCTTAGGGTATGTTCATGTTTCACGTTTGCAATCCATGTCTTTCTTCTGTAGCTGGTTCTTTCTTCAGTGTTTTCAATCACTATTCCTCCTTCCCACCCAAGAACTAGTTGCTCGTGCTTTGCTCTTTGTAAGTTTGGCTTTATCTTCTCCCTCCCACCCTGTCTCTACCCTGGCCTGCCCTGGCACTGTGTGGGACAAGAAGCTCCCTATCACTCTAACCTTTATGTCAACCTGTTGAGCTGTCACACCGCGATGCAATTGTGTTCCTGCACACAAGCTCCTGAATGTTGTCTGCTTGTTCAGAAAACTTTCATGGCCTGTGAAATTAAAAAAAAAGTTCAAATGAGAATAACATGTGCTTACAGCTAGGGTAGTTTATTTACCCAATGAAAACAAAAACATCGCATGCAACCTTTTTTTAAAAAAAAATTGTATTTGGCCCTGTAGTGTTGGAAGCTAAATCTGTTGGAGATTCCAGCTGGGATGGAGGAGAGCTGTTCTTTTCCCAAGTGGGGGGGGGGGTAGCTGAGGCTGACCAGGTGAGTTTAATTGTTGGCTCAAGTCCCCCCTGGGAGAGGAAAACTCTAGCGTGAGGAGATTTTTATGAAGCATTTCAGTGTTTGGGGGAAGAAATGCATTGATGAAATATTCGTGTGGTGCATTGTTACTACGACTGTGGACTAGGGGAGAATATAAGAAGCTGCTCCTTGGCCTTTGGTGTGAAGGTGTGGCCCATGCCTGCCCTCTTCCTGCTTCCCTTTTGTACATGCTGAAGCCTTCTGTTGAGTAGGGATGGCTGTGTTCAAACTAAGTCGATTTTGAGGTGCTCTTGCTGCATAGAAGTCCTTCCAGTGTGAAGAGAGAAAAAAGATTAAATTTTACCTGTTGCCAAAAAAAGTCTATCAAGTATGAGTCACATTGTATAACCTTTGAAAGAGACTTGTTTGGGAAGCCACCTCCCTCAAGTGTGTTCTGTTGTAGGTCCTGGGTAGGAGGGGTCAGGGAGTGAGGACGCCTCGTGGGCACAGACTCTTGAATAGCTTTATACTCTAGCAACGTTCTTAAAACCACATGTAGCTAGTATGCTTGTGCACATTTGCTTATGGAGAGCAAGCCTGTAACTCCAGCATGTCGGAGGCTAAAGGCAGGAGGAGTGAAAGTTCGAGCCCGTCCTGGGCTACTTAGTGACTTCATGAGACCTTGTCTTAAGAAAAGAAGGTTGGGAGTGCTGGAGATGAAGCTCAGTGTCAAGGTCCTGGGTTCAATCTCCAGCAATGCCCCCCACCCCAACTCCAAGACAATAATTACTCAAGGAATAGAATTTTTTAATGTTTTAGAGTATGTTCCAGATTTCTCCAGGCTTTTCCATACTAAGGACCCATTTGGTATACATCTCATGTATTTGGGTTTTGAACTACGTTATCAACAACATGACTTTGTTAAGTAATGTCATCATCTTATCAACACATAAATGTCAGAGTGTCTGATGAATGACAATATACAATGTGGCCAAAAGCAACGGAATTTTCTTTGTTAATGACTTGTATAGATGCTGTATTTGGTTTTCATTGGACTTTCAGAAACATAAAAATACACAGTTAACCTCTTTTCCACCTTTCCCAGGTGCTAGGAGTCTAGGAAGCCCTAAAATTCACCCGAGGTTATTTATAATTCTTTGGGATAGTAACTATCCCAAAAAAGTTAAGAAGGATTAAGTGTTCAGTTTTTGGGTGCTCTTGAGTTATGAGATGGATTTAGAGTTAATGCTGGTCAAAGACATGCCAAAGACATGAGCTAAGTTATGAGCATTTAAACCTATGCTGACTGACAAGAGGAATTTTTGATTTCATTTCTTGAAATGGGCTAAAGAAATGAAATAAAGTCTAATTCCAGTGTGTGAATTACAGAAATCAACCTCTTCCTGCTTTGTCCTGAATAAACTGCTTTCTGTTTGACAGGCTCAAGGGCACAGGCTTCCCTTTCCACTCGCGTTGTGAAATAATTGCCCTGGTGGAAATCAGAATCTCACGATATAATATATTAGTTTTACTCAATGATTCTTGAGAGCTAATACCTCAATTAACAAATCCTCAGGGAAAGAGGCAGTGTTGCAAAAAAGAAAAATATGCTCCAATCGCCTTCATAAATCAAGTCAGGCAGAACAGCCTCGAGGCATTGGCAAGAAAAAAAAAAAAAAAAAAATCTGGGCTTCGTGGCTCTCGGCCCTGCTCAGATGGAGGCAAAGAGAACCACTCCTGGGCAAATAGATGAAATATTTCCACAAGGTTTCTATTTCTCCACCTTGGGGTTTGCTACCTTCTAATGGACCGCCTTCCCCCTGATGGAAAGGATCTCATACCTGTCTTTCCCCATATCTCCTCTAATGGAAACTGGTTTTGTATCCACTATATTTGTTGATTAAAACACAGAATGTTATTTTAATGTGAATGAACTTGAACTGATGTGGTAAGTAGACCCAGCCTTTGAATTCAAGCCTTTTGTGAGCTTTGTGGATCCTGAAGGAATCCGGCTTACTCCTGGCAAACAAATAACAAACCTGTGTTGAATGAATGTGACACTTGGTTTCCTACCATTTGAAGAAATTTTCACTGAAAGAGGAAGACATGGGAGGGCTTGAGCACGAGAAAAGTGGAGGAGAATTAGAGGAGAGGGTGAATTGATTTTTGATTTTTTTCTCCCAACATTTTTATTAATATATATGTAATACACAATGTTTACAATGAACTTGAATATTTTGTGCACGTATGTATCACATCAATATTATGATCCCTTCCCATTTTTTGGCCCTCCCAATCCCCCCTAACTCCCAGTATCTCACTCTTTTGGTTCTATAGAATGCCTGTGTTCTGGATTTCCCAAATCGAAGAAACCATGTGATATTTAACACATTTAATCTCCAGTGTCTGACTCACTTCCCCACTTAAATCACCACTCTTTAGCTCGGCTTCCCACCCCTAGAATGGGCTGCAGTGGCCATATCTTGATGCCTCTTCTTTGCATCCAGCAGAGCCCTTAATTGGGGTGATTTGCCAAAAGATTTTTTTTTCTGTATCTTGCTTTATCTTTGCTGAGATTCTTTAATGTGGCTTCTCCCACCAGTCCACATAAGAAGAGAATTATAACAATAAAATTCATAAGGCTAGAAAATGTGAGAAAGAAAAAGAGAGAAGTTAAATTTCAAATTCTTCAGCTGAGTACTGAAAGATGAAAGTTTGTTTCTTCAAAAGATGTTCCATTTGTCATTGCATCATTCAGTTTTCTTAGGGTAAACTTATATCAAAAACAAAATGAGCAAATTGCTACATGAAATAACCTTAAGTCTATATTGAATTGCTGCATTAGACAAACTTAAATCTATATCACGTAAATATACCACACTTAAAGCAATAGAGTGGCATCTTAGCTATTTCAGACTTTTTTGACTTTCATAAATTATTTACTCACATTTCACTAATTACTAATGTTTTTCCAGATATGGTCTATCATTTTACCTACCTATCCACCCCTAACTTCATGTGTACATATTTTTAAAGATTTTATACCAATTCCCCATGTTGAATATAATTATTATGTTTTGAAAACTTATATACTTTTAAAAATAATAATTATGGGGGAAGATTCACAGATTTTATGAGACAATTGGTACTATTTTAGAAGGATACCAATCAAATGATTCAAATACCATCCTATTTTTTGTTACACTTTTTCTTTAGGTGTTTCCTTTCCTCTATGTTTTTTGGTGCTGCTTGTGAGAGGCTGAATTGAAATCCTAGTATGTCTATACTGTGAATATATCTGATTTGACTCCTGATGTGTCTAATGAGTGTCTAGATTGGTTGGCTTTCTTTCCCCTTCACTCCTCAAATTTTTAAGTTCCTGGAGAAAACCAAAGGCAGGGGGAAGGGAGGTTGGGGCTTCTGGGGGCAGAAGTGGAAACTTCCAGCAATTCCTTTTACAGTTACTTTGCCTCAGCATTATAGTTTGCTGGGTCAGTGGTAAAGTGAAAACAAGGGACTCTTTGCTCAAAAATGACTGGGCGTTGCATAGTCTCATGTCCGGGGAGGGAGTAAGTATGAGGCAGCCACTCTGAAAGACAGCCTGACTGGTCTGAAAAGTTAAATCTGGAGTAACCGGGTGATCCAGCAGTCCTGCTCCTACGCGTTCACCCGAGGGAGTGGAAAGCGTAGGTTAAGGTAAACTGCACAGAGGTGCTTGTGGCAGCGTTATATATAATAGACAAGCCAGAACCCAGATGAGTGATGAACGAATAATGAAAATGTTACCTATCTATGCAATTGATAAAATGTGCCATTGTATCCACACACCAGGATGTTATTCAGAATAAAGGGCTCGGAGTGCTTGCGTATGCCAGACATGGCTAGACCTTGGAAATCTTGCAGTTAGTAAGGGAAGCTATATGCGAAGGGTCTTATGTTGAATGATTCCACTTGTACAAACTGTCTAGAGGTGGCAGATCCGCATAGCACAGCAGCAGATGGGTGGGTACTGGTGCCTACAGAAGGGAGGGCTGGGGTGGGAATGCTAGTGGGTCCCGGGGTTCCACTTAGATGGTGAAGATAATCTAGAATTAGATACTGGTAAAAAAAAATTGTCTGAGTTTGTGCAGCCAGTTAACAGTATGTTTGAGACCAGAGCCCTGTTCTCCTATCTGCTGACTCAAAAGAGCACACGAGTCACTTGGGATCTTGTAACAAGGCAGGTTCTGGCTCAGTTAGCACGGGCAGCACCTGAGGCTGTGCCCCAGCTTACAGTGCCATGTATGTATGTGTGTGTGTGTGTGTGTGTGTGTGTGTGTTACCTCACACTGCCCTCACACTCACACTGATCTACATCTCCAGCCCATTTTTATTTCTGATTTTGAGATAGGATTTCACTAAGTGGCTAAGCTGCCCAGGCTTGGCTTAGACCTACAAATCCTTTTGCCTCAGCTTCCTCGAGTGCTGGGATTGATTACAGGCCCTTGCCACCAGCTTGTGGTGACATCTAGGGCCCAGGACCTGTGTGCACTGTACTGCCACCATCCCTGATAGAAATAAAAGGATCAGAAATGTGTTTCTCAGTTTCCCAAAAGAGAAATGATCGCATGAAACACTGGTGTCTACATTAGGGTGGCAAACTCCTCTGATTTGCCCCTGATCTTCCTGGTCATGACCCTGAAAATCCCACCTGTCCGGAAATGTCATCAATCTCTGGCCCACTTGTTTGAGTCCTCTATTCTCAATGGCTTATATACTACAGACATCATTACCACCTCAGTGTCTCTACCACTGAAATGGAGATTGAATTCTCATGGCTGCTACATACTAGACACACAAATATGTGTGAGATGTAATCCAGACAGCTCTGCTTTGGTCATTTCTGAGCTTAGAAATGTTGTGTGACTTTCAGTTATCTTGTGAGTGGTTCTGGTGGCGAGTGAGGTAAAATAGTGTTTATAGGAGTCCTTGGCTGAAGGTTGCCTTTACTAAATGATAGAAATATTTTATAATAGGACTTAAGCTTCTGATAGGACAGTATCCTTAGAATACACATCATTAGGAGAGTTGAGTATTAGTAACAGTGCTGAAAAGATGTGGTATCTTTTTTTCTGGTGTGTTAGAGCAGCAGCAGGTAGACTCGGCATTAGGTTGGAGAATGCATGTGACTTCAGGTTTCCTCTTCTGATGTTTTCAGAGTAGAAGTTTCCTAAAAACCCAGTCTGCATCTTCAGATAGAGCCATCAGTTACAAAGAAAAATATCAAGAAAAATCTGCAAACAGGACGTACTGCTATAGTTTCCATGGTTGAGAAAACCAAGATTTGCTCTTTGGAAAAGAATGGCAACAATTCAGAGCCTGGATTTACTCTGCAGATGGGATTTTTATCAGTTAACAGAGTGGCAGTTTTGAGTCTCCAAGGTCTTTCTTGGGTACTTTTGTTGTTCTTTGGTCTTAGCACTCAATCAGGTTTACATGTTGGAGAGATAATTAACTGTAGACTGATTGCAAAGAATCAGCTACAATTTAAAAATACAGATTAACATAAAATGGCAAGCATTAAAAGTTAATGTTAAGTTGTCACTTAGTTTTGCATCAAAATGAACCTTATTAAAGTACTCAGTCCATCGAGACCTTGTGAATTTTTCCCCTTATGTTGTGATAACAATTTCTTAAAGACTCCTCTCCTGTAATACTCTTGAAAAGTCCAAGTCCACTCTGCCATTGACCGATTTGCAGTTTCCTTTGTGACCTGGTTTAAACTGGCACTGCAGTTTAGCACATTAAAGTTCTGGATGATTTTTAAAGCAATTTCCAATGAAAATTATGTTTTGATAATCGGCGTTCCATGGTTTCCTTTTCTGTCAGCACAATCAGTAATGCCGGGCAGGTGGATGGAGGCCAGCGGGGACGAAATGTGTGGAGAGGCAGCAGGCCTGGGAGATGGGGGCTCAAATAAGCAAATCAAGCCAATTGGTTTAGAATTATGATGGTTGGGCTTTCTAATGCATATTCAGGGAAAGCTGAAAAAAATGTATGAAATTTAATTGTACCATAAAGCTGTCACCAGAAAATAGATACTGAATATCAAGTAGGCTAACACTTCTTCCAGAGAGTTAATCTGTGAGAGTTAAAAAAAAAAAGAATGTTGCAGTTGAATAAGTAATGGGAAGAAATAGGTGGTACAAGGGAGTAGTTTGTGGAGCAAGTGAAGAATTGCATAAACTCAAATTTAATGAGTGAAAGATATTTGATAGCTCTTGGGCACTTGCAATTGCCCCATTAATATGTAAGAATCAGAGAGGTTCAAGGTAAAACTATTTTTAATAATTCTGATGCCAAAGGTTTAAGAAAACATATCAGTAATACTAAAGTAACTGTTATTGCTGTGATAGTTCGTGCATTACTATCAGTAAGTGGAGTTTGTCCCTTGAAAAATCCCATGTTCTACAAGGTAGGTCGAAAATACTCAATTCTTCATCTCACAGAACTTGTTATTCAAATGTTTCTTTGGATCATCTGAAGATCTTCTTAAAGTACAGGGTGTTTTTTGGGTTTTTTGTTTGTTTGTTTTTGCATCTTTTTAAAACTGGGGATCAAACACAGGGCCTCATGCAAGCTAGATAAGTACTTCACTACCGAGCTACAATCCCAGTCCTTTAAAACATGTTTATTTTTTGTTTTGAGACAGGATCTCACTAAGTCATCAGATTGGCCTCAGATGTGTGATCCTCTGTCTCAGCTTTCTGACTAGTTTGAACTATGGGTGTGGTTTGTGGTTAACTCTTTAAAACATGCTTCGATTGTTGAAAAATTTACCTATCCTAGATATTAACTATTTTAGAGGACATGATCTAGTGGCACTTAATGCATTTACAAGCTGGGTCCAACGGCATATGCCTGTAATGCCAGCACTCAGGCACACTGAGGCAGAAGAATCCCATGTTTGAGCCCAGCCTGTGCAACTCAGCAACTTATCAAGACCCCACTGTAAAATCAAAAATAAAAAGTGGGCAGGGGATAGAGCTTAGTGTGAAGGCCCTGGGCTTAATCCCTACTGCCACACGTACACAAATGCACTCGCACGCTGTGTAGCTATCACCTATGTCTAGTCTCAAGGCTTGGTCATCCTCATGGAGACCTCCTAACCCCTTCAACAGTCACCCTGTTCTTCCCTTTCCACTCAGCCCGAGTCCACTAACCCGCTTTCATTCTCTGTGGAGCTAACCTGTCCTCTGTATGAGTGGAGTCATATAATATGTGACCTTCAGTGTCTGGCTGTTACCCCTGAAAAGCAGATTTTGATTTATAAATTTGGAGGTAGAGCCTGAGATCCTGCATTTCATGCTTTTCTTTTCAAAGAAATTTTTATTTATTTTTTATTTCCCCTACCATTTTTATTAATGCATATGGGATACATAATGTTTACAATGAACTTGAGCATTTTGTGCATGTATATATCACATCAACTTCATGACCCCTTCCCATTTTGGCTTTCCACACTATCTTCATCCTCCCTAACTCCCACTATCACACCCATTTGGTTCTATAGAATGTCTATATTCTGGGTTTCCCAAATCAGAGAAGCTATAAGATATTTAATCTAGAAATTTTTGTTTATTTATTTTTGGAGGGGAGGGGACTCCCCCATTTTATTATTATATAGGTGTGATACATAATGTTTATATTGAACTTGAGTAATTTGTACACACGTACATTGCATCAAGATTGCAATCCTTTCCCGTCCTCTTTCTTGACCCTCCCATAACTTTCTCCTTCCCTTAGCTCCCACTATCACCCTCATTGGGTTCTTTTTTTTAACATATCATCTCCCTCTCTCCTTCTCACCCTCTCGTGACCCTTCCCCTTCTTTCTATACGAAGTCCATCTTCTTACTTTCTTCCATGCCTCTTATACTTTTTATGGTTTGAGTTTCTCAGAAAAACCATATAATATTTAGCTTTCTGGGTTTGATTCATTTCGCTGAGAATAATGGTCTCAAGGTGCATCCATTTTCCTAAAAATGACTCAAATGTGTCATTCTTATTTTTTTTTTTTTTGAGACATGATCTTGCTGTATAGCCCAGGCTGGTCCTGAACGCTCGATGGAGCCCAGGCTGGCCTTGGACGCAACATCAGTCCACATGTCTCAGCTTCCTGAGTGCTAGGATTACAGGCTTGCACCACACGCCTGGCTTATGTGGTGCTGGGGAATTGAACTCAGGTACTTAGTGCTCACCTAAATGCTTTCTAGGCAAGCACTTTAACTGTTGAGCCATTCCTCTGGCCAAATGCATCATTCTTAACGACAGAGTAATACTTCTCTTGGTATGTATTACATCTTCTTCATCCAGCCAACTGCACTTGGGCATATTGGCTTCTTCCAAGATTTGGCTATCATCTATTGTGCTGCTATAAAAAGACATTCAGGTTATCATTACATCAGTCAGATCTCTTAGACTAACCATATTTCAAAGACTGAATATATGAATCACTACATTAAATGAATTTAAGTCTGTATCACAAAAGTATATCACACTTAAACCAATAGATATAATGACATGCTTAGTTGTTTCACAATTTTTAAGAGTTCTTTTCCAAAGAGGAGCAGTAAGATCATTATTACAAATTCAGTTATAGAGCTTGAAATTAAGATTTAAAATCCAAGAGTCCTAGGTAGAACTAATAGCCAATGGACTAAGGCTATGTGATTGTTTAGCTTTACTATTCAATGATAGCATCAGAGAAAAGACCCAAAGAACCACTTATTTATCAACGATTACTGTTCTTAAAACTACTAATACCCCAAGCCAAAACCACTGCCTCTGCCATTCCACCCCCTAAATAGCTATACACATCAAAAAAGTTTCACAGATTAAGATTTTATGCTAATTCCCCATGCTGAATATAATTATTTTGTTTTGCAAACTAATATACTAACAAAAATAATTATGGGGAAATTTCACAGACTATGAGAAAGCTGGTACTGTTTTAGTGGAATACCAATCAAATGATTGATGTCTGTTTTTTTGTTATCCTTTCTCTTTAGATGTTTTCTGTCCTCCATGCTCTTTGATGATGCTTGTCTCTGTCTCTCTTAAAGATTCCTTTAAGTAATTTTCTGCAATGATGGGTTAGTGGTAGCAAATTAATATTTTTCTTTTATTCCCATTTTATTGATACATATAAGTGCAAAATTTAGAGTTTACATTGATCTTGAACATTTTGTACACATACATATTTTGGCAAGGTTACAAGACCTTCCCCTCTCTCCTTTTGACCCTCCCCCAACCCACTCCTCAATGCCACCCCCAGTTCCCATTATTTTCCACTTTAAGTTCCGTGGGATAATTGTGGTCTGGGTCTCTCATATCAGAGAGACCATTCGATATTTCACCTTCGGCTTCTGATTCACTTCACTAAGCATGATGGTCTCAAGTTGCCTCCATTTGCCTTGTCTGTTGATGGGTATTTTGGTGTCTACCACATTTTAGCTATTGTTAGTTGTGCTGCTGTGAACATGGGTATATGTGTATCTCTGTTATGTGTCGTTTATAACTCTTTTGGGCATATTCCCAGGAGAGGTCTCACTGGATCGAAGGGAATATTTTTATTTTCAATCTTTTGAGATACTTTCATACTGCTTTCCATAGTGGTTGTACCAATTTACATTTCCACCAGCAGGCAAATTTCTTTAGGGATTCTTGGTCATCAAAAATTTTTACTTCCTCTTCAATTTTCAGGGATAATTTTGCTGGATGAAAAAACCTAGGTTGACACTTGGTGTCTTTAAAAAAAAAAACCCTTTGGAGATAGGGTCTTGCTCTGTAGCCCAGGCTGGTCTTGAACTCTCTATGTAGCCCAGGATAGCTTTGCCCTCCTGGCAATCTACTTGCCTCAGTCTCCTGAGTGCTGGGATTACAGGCATGCACCGCCACCCCTGTCTTTATGTGGTGCTCGGGAATCAAACCCAGGGCCTTGAGTTTGCTAGGCAAGTGCTTTAACTGCTGTACCATTCCTCCAGCTATCTTTTAAAGCTTGAAAGATTTTGTTCCAGGCTCTCCTGGCCTTTAAAGTTTGTTTTGAGAAATCTGAAGTAAATCAACTCAGTTTGCCTTGGCAGAATAAGGTCTGTTTTTTATTGCTGTATTTAATATTCTCTCTTTATGTTGTATGCCTGAAGTTTTGATTATAATATGATGTAGTGAGTGTCATTGCTGGTTGAAGTTATTTGAAGTTCTTTTATTTTCTTGCAACTGAAAAGTAATTTCTTCTTCTAGATTTGAGAAATTTTATTGCATGATTTTAGTGAACAAATTCTTTATGCTTATGGTGCTGTCTTCTGCTCTTTCTCCCACACCCATAATTCTGAGATTGGTTCTCTTTGAATCATCCATCAGCTGTTGTATCCAGCTACTTTGCTCATTTCTAATTTTAGAATCATGCCTGATTATAACATTTATTTCCTCAGTCTTGTCTTCAAGGTCTGACATTCTGTCCTCATAATGTTTGAGTCGACTTCCCCTGTTTTCAAATGTATTTTTCATATCCTGAATTTCAGCTAGATTTATTTTCAGTTTTTTTTTTTACTTGTGTATCAGAATGTTCCTTCATGTCTTGCATGTCCTAATTTTCCTCAGCAAACTTTGTTTGTGACTTCTGTATGCTCACTAAGCTTTGTTTCCATTAAGACCACTATCTGTTTAGTAAGTTCCTCTTGAAGCCTGCTGGTTATTGCTTGCATTTCTTTAAGAATATCCTGTTTGAACTGGATGTTTGACTCATTTGTTTGCTTTTTGACTTCCTTCTCTGTGAGTTCCATTATTTCAGGGCCCATAACATTAGTTTCTGGGGTCTCAGGCATGTCTGTGTGTGTCCTGTTGCCTTGTCTTTTTCCTATATTTCTGTTGTTGAGGGATTTCACTTTAAAGGCCTAGCCAAGTGGTTTCTTTGAATGAGAAGGAAAGTGTGTAGGGGGAAGCTATAATTCCTCTGTGTTCTGTGTTGGGAGTAGGCAGTGAGGTAGGACCTACTATTCTGATGGCCTCTGAGGTGTCATGATCACACTTAGCCCCCTTAGCAAAGCTCTCCCATGTGTCCTGGCTTCCCTCTCCTGAGGATG
>PVKB01002340.1:205117-293401 GCA_004027205.1 Ctenodactylus gundi
ATGGCTCTTGTGTATGTCACTGTCTGTTATGGCTGCCAGGTGCTGCTTCTGGTCCAGGTTCCAGGAGTCCTTTTCTAGGGATAGCTCACATTGCATTAGCAGTTTTTACTACCCACCCCTTTCTTTCTGGGAGCTGGGCTACTAGTTGCTGTCCATTCCCACTTCCTCAGGATCCTCACTTATCTTGGTCAGATGTTCTGGGCCCTGGTCTTTCCTCTGTCTGTGAGTGCCAGAGGCTCAGGGCTGCTCTCATTTGGCCTGGGCCTGCTCCTTGGGCGGATACTTCCCCCCATTCTGATGTGTGTTTGAGATTTTTGATATTCCCAAGGCCTTCTTTCAATCGTGGGTGCTCTCTTTACTCTCCTAGCTAAGTTGAACAAGCCATTTTTACTTGTAATTCAACTTTTTATGTGAGTCCACGAGGAGACATTGTGTAGTTCTGTTACTCGGCTACCTTCTTCAGATGCTGCATTTCTAACGTATCTCCCAGCGACACTATTGCTGCCACTAGTGTGGCTATGGCTCTTGGCTGGGAATGGGGCTTGTAGGTGGTAGGGGAGGAACAGAGTAAGCCAGACCCCTCGCTGGTGGGATCAGCAGGACAATCAGTCTAAGGAGCCGCATTTGAAGCAGATTTACTTCTTGGCTTCCTGATGCTCAGATCTTGAGGCTTCCCAGTTGATCTGTTCCATGGAAAGTGTATAACTTCAGAACATGGGATCTACCACATATGCTGTATTTTTGTAGTTTATTGTTACTTTTTGGTCAAAGATGTGTAGGATTTCATTTTGTTAAGTAGAGAAGCAGGAGATGACCTAGACAGAGGTAATAGCAAGTGCAAAAGCATAGTGATTTGAAAAAAACATGAAATGAGTGGAAGAAAGGAACAAAAAGACAGTTGTAGATGGTGTTTATAACACATGGGTGATGATTAGAGATAGTTGGAAAATTATTAGGTATCAGTTAGGCTGTGGAAAATTTCATGTCATGAAAAAAATTACACTGTATTTGAAATAGATTGGGAGCACTAGACATAGGTGAGCAGAATAGACACAGAGCTGCCGTGTTTGGAGCACAGGCATGCAGATTTAGAGTGATTACATTTATGGCATTATGCTGTGCTCTCACGGCGGTACACAAAAGGACTTACCTTTCCTTCATTCCCCTCAGGTGCTGTTATTTTTATTGTTTTACCTGAGAAAGTATTACACAGGAGAAGGGCCGTTTGGTGAGAAAAAATTAGGAGTCCTTTATTAGCTGGTGACTGAGCATGGTCTCATGTCCCAAAGAATTCTCAGCTCTGAAGTAAGGTTTGGTGAGGTTTATAAAGACAAAACCCACAGGAATGGGAAGGATCAAAAGAACAAAAGGGAAGGAGCATGGGATAAGTAGCAGTAGATTACAGAATTAAATGACAATAAACTAACGGTAACAAACTCCCAGTGAATCAAAATTAAACTTAGGTCTTGTGTCTGATTTCGGTCCATGATTCCAATACCAGCCCAGGGTGTCAGCAGAGAGTGAGTCTTCGGGCTACCAGGCAGCTACACAGAAAAAGTGACAGGGCAAAGAAGACATCAGGGAAAATTGAAAATGGTGGAGCTCTTGCCACTTCATTATTAGTATGTATTGGTGATACGTAATTACATTAAACTTGAGAAATTTGTGCTCATATCATATGAACTTCACATTTACCTCTTCTTCCCCCTGGTAAATTATTTTTGCCATTCATATCAGGGGTTGACAAATGTAGCCAGTGCCTATTTTTTACAGCCTACCAAGTAAGAATGGCTAGTTTTTGTAAATGGTTGAAGAATAGTCAGAAGAATAATGTTTTATGATACACATCTGTATCAGGATTCTCTAGATAAACTACTGTTAAAAATAACTTAAAATATAAACATATAAAGTATGTCAGAAGATTTACTAGGTAGGCTGACAGAATTAGAGGTGGAATAGTCCAAATGGTCTTTTGGGGGATCAGAGAAGAAAAGTGCAAAATGGCTGTCTCTGTGTGAGAAAGCCAGAGGATTTAACAGTTGCTCTGATGAGAAGGTGGAAATGGTGTGAGAAGAGGTTAAGGATGCAGCACCAATCTGTTAGCAAAGGCCTGGAAGGTCACCCTAGTGTGAATCGGAAAGACCCAAGCCGGGGAGACTCCATGACAGGCCTTAAACCCCTCTTTCAAATTTCCTGGAAAAGTCTGGGTTTCAGTTTCCCCGAGGCTAGGCAGCTGTTTAACAATTATGAATTGGGGAAAGGTATGTCACTCAAGGCTAAATCCAGGTCCCTGGGTTCTGGAAAACATCACCAGATATGCAGTTTCTTGCAAAACAGTCAACTTTAACTGGTAGGGACTTTCCACTAGACCCTTCCTGTGTGATAATCAGTCAGTTTTGTGATAAATAACTTGAATGGTTTCTGTTACAGTCTTGTGAGGTTTGCCTATAAAATTCGAGTGTGGATTGTGCTCGGGGCTTCTCCCTTTGTCTCCTCTGCGCTGGAGTGGGAAAGCCCAGGCTCGAGATTGCAATAAAGACTCTCGTGCGCTTGCATCGGTATCTGCTCCTGGGGTCTTCCTTGGGGTCTCGCAATCTGGGCACAACAAATGTCTGCTAGAGGCTGACATCCAGAAGAGATGGAACAGAAGAGACTGCAGTTCTTCCAGAAAGAAAGAGCATTTCCCTTTTCTTTCCCTTCTTATTCTCTCCAGGCTACCAACCTATTGGTTGGCTCATGGTTGGTTAGTTTAATGATTAATAGTCATAATGACATTATTTGAAATTCAAATTTCAACATCCCTAAATAAAGTTGTATTGAAACACAGTCAAACTGTGTGTTTCCATATTGTTTATTGCTTGTTACTTTGATGCTATTGTAGCAGAGTTGCTGTTACATGCCATTTACCTTCTGGTCCATTCTGGACAAAACTTGCCAGTCTCCAGTCTGAAATTGATAACTTCAGGATGCAAAGACATCAGGATAACCTATAAAGACCTTATGAAGAGAAAGGTATGAAACCTTAGTAATTCAACACCTGAAAAATATCAGCTCAGAGATGCATTTTACACAGCAGAGCTTTTAGAGAAGTTCTAATTTTCTAGTCAAAATGAAAGAGCTAAAAAAATCAGACTTCTGCTTCTGATAAACTGTAAGGCCTTTTTATTTCTTTTTTAAAACACTCTTGGCCATCTCTTGTGAGCCTCACATTTCCTCAGCTGTAAAGCTGTATGTGAAAATGTCAAGTGCTCTTTAGGAATGGATTTTACACTTGCCATTTTCAAGTGCAGGGGATTTACACTTCAAAAAGTCAGACACGACTTCATAATTGAATCGTGCCTGATCTTTTCAAGTGCAAGGCACTGGAACTCAGAGTCAAGGACAAGCTAGGAACTAGACTGAGTTTTCAGAGGTGGAATCCATTCTGAATTAAAGCTCTCAGAATGCGTAACAAATGACTCCGGTAGGTGAAATGCAGGCAAGAAGGAGCCGCATTTGCATTCCAGACAGAGTTGTTGCTGGGGGTTCCCAGAGTTAATTTGTCTAGATTTTTTTGATACTAAAAAATAATGGGTTGAATGACCTAGGATTTATGACACACCACATGTGCCTAGCAGAGCCAGGGAATTCGCTTGGGAAATGATAGCCTAAGATTTAGAGATATCCTCAAGTTTTCTTTCATTTCATTTAGTTCATTTAATTAAAGTAACTAGAGTCTACCATTGTGAGAAGCCCAAATTTACCCCCAGGAAAGTCTAAGAAATGGTTGACTAGTCAAAGCACTGCACTATGGGGTAACAGAAGTGTACACATGTCTAAATTTTCTCAAAGATTCTTTGTGGCTCTTTTGAAAAACCCAAAATGCCAGGTGTGGTGCATATCTGTTATTTCAGCACTGGAGAGGCTGAGTCAGGAAGGTGGTGAGTTTGAGGTCAGTGTGGGCTACATTGTGACACCATCCCTGCCTCCCTGCTCCGCCCCCCAAAAAAGAACTGCATCTAAATCTTCTAGGAAAAGTTTTTTTTTTTTCTTTTAACTGCAACTTACTAAAAAGCTGATGGCCAAGCATTTTAGCCAGGTTTGTGCTTTTTTTTTTAACATCAAGAAAATGCAGCGATTAAGTTACATAGGAGGTAAGATATTTGCAGCTGTGGAGACAGGTGTCTGGGGGCTACATGAAAAGCAAGGGAGACACAAATTTTAATTTCTTAACCTTCAGCCCCAGATAACACCCACACAAGCTTCAAGCTGGTGGTTTCGAACTTTAGCTTAAGTCAAGGTAACTCCTCTGAGCAGGAGAATGAGGGCCAGGGCCCATAAAAAACCATATGGGCAAGGGGAGAGAAATCTCTCATGGTCTCCAAACCAAAAAAAGTCTGCCTAGAGGGTAGACAGGGACCTACCTCTTTCTGAAGAAGGTCAACACAGCCTATTTTATTTGTAAAAGAGTAATGACCTCACAGGAAGGAAAAGCTATTCCTTCAAAGACCGGGTTAATCATAACAATGTTAACCTGATACTTCATCCAGTGTTGCTGATGCTTTGGGTGCTTGTCTGCCTTCTCCTTTGAAAGTGTATTTTTTTTCTCTGAAAATCTATTGTTTTACAATAAGCTCTACCTATGGTCCTTAGCGGTCCTCAACCTTTTTGACAGTAGGGACTAGTTCAAACACCATTCTCCCAAGAAGGGGATGTGTGTGCTTCTTACGCAGCAGGTTGTTGTAGGACAGCTTTGAAATGGCCAGTAGTAGCAGCAGGAGGCCAGCTGGCAGAAGCTCTGCCTCCCGTCAGGTCAGTGAGCGCAGCTGACAGGAGTAGGTGCTTAGCTTCCGGCTCCACTCACCACCTGCTGGCCACTCATCTGTCCGGCATCCCGGTCCTGGTTAGGCCCTGTGCAGGAGGGACTTGACCCCAGCCAGGAAGTTGAGGGCCCCTGTTCTGTATGAAGGCTTGTGTTGCTTGGCTGAGTTCTTTTATTGGGGACACAAAGTTGAGATGCATTGCCATTTCCTCATGAGGACGCATTAGGACTCAGCTTCTGAGTAATGACACTTGAGTTCTTGTTTACTCCTTGTATATCAGATGGGAAATAGGTTGTACTTAGCTCTTTCTATAGTTGATCTTAGCCAAGAGGCCAAGAAGCAGTGCATCTTTCTAAAGCAAAGTTATGAATACTACCAATGTTGTTGTAAATATGCCTTAAAGAGACAACTTTCCTAGGGTAGTGTGCATCTTTAATTATTCCTCAGCTTAGGCCTGGTGCATGATGTTTGGATCCAGAAGCAGCAGAAGGAGAAAGAGGCTCAGAGCAAGAAGTCTCATTGCAAATTTGAGAGTAAAGTTTCACCAAAACACTGTCTTCTTTTCTCTCTGAGTGGTGCCTGCGCAGAGTTAGACAGACTGCAGGGTCAGAGGGCATATTTTCCAAAGAATCGTGCTCACTTCTGATACCAGGTGCAAGCTCTCTGAACCATCTCCTGGTTCCATAATTCACTAGGAAGACTTTCAGAGCTCACTGAAACTGATAATGCCCATCATCATAGTTTATTATACAGATTGAAACCAGCTAATAGGAAAGGTCATAAGGCACAGTTTGGGGTTCCAAATAAAGACTTTGGTTGTCCTCAGGACCCACTGCCCACCTGGCACCAGTAGGTAGCAACACACATGGAATATTCTTGACTGGGGAAGCTCACATAAGATTTGTTTTTGAGAGTTTTTATTGGGACTTTATTACATCAGCATGATGGATTTTTTGGATATACAGCTGAAGTTGGTCATGCCAGACTCTAAGTCCCAAAGTTACTCTTTTTGATCAGGCCCAGACTAAGATGGTCAGATGTGGCCAGCCCCAGGCCTAAGCAATGGCTCTATTATCTGGTATGATAGAGATGGCTTCCCAGAAGCTGAGGGTAAAGGCTGCATCCTTCTTTGGGTAAAATACATTTTTCACTTCATACCTCCTTTTTAAAATGAAAATAAAGAGGTTTTTTGAAAAGAGCCTGTTTCTTTAGAAGGTTGCTAGTATTTGAGATTATTGCTTTCTTATACTTCTGCAAACTCTTTGTTTCACACTTGAAATTAATGAGTGAATGGAGAATTAGGGCTGTTCTGGCCCTCACTAAGCCCCTCATCCATCTACCAAAGACAAGGACTTTTGTTTATTTCTTTAGAGAATACTAAGACTTTCTATTCTGGGCAGATAATTTGAAAGACAACTGGAATCACTACTGTAAAATATGTAGAGCTCTTTCATTGCTCTAAATCCATTAGGATTACATGTTCAAAAGGAAATACAAATCTGGTTTTTATCCTTTTTCATTACTTATAACTTCTTAAGACTGGTTCTATTATTTTTGAGATGATACATGCTTATTACAAAAAATTTCAAGTAGTAGAAAAAATGTTAGGTGTTTCTTTTACTCAGAGATAACCATGTTAATAATTTTATTTCTTTATTGATTTTTATAATTTGGAATTATTATTTTTGTTTTCTGTTATCTCTTTTAAACCATTAGCTTTGAAAAGGAAAGGACCAGATCTTTATTTTTTAGCCAATGGCAGTGTCTAGTACAATTCTCAAAGATTTGCTGAATGGTGAATATCCATCAAATAATGATATATATAATATACATGCTACAAATATATGTGTAATGTCATATCCACAGTCAGAACTTTTATTGTCTATTTTGACTCTTTAGGACAGGGGTCCGCCAACTAGCAGCCAGTACACAAATCCCTCCAGGAGCCACATTTTGGTAACTAAAGTGTTGTTGGAACACAGCCACACCCATACATGTTGCGTATGGCTATTTTCGTACTACAATGGCAGAGCTGTGCAGCTGCCCAGAGACTGATGGCCTGTAACGCCAAAATTATGTATTATATTGACCTTTAGCCAGGCCTACAGGCTCAGGCCTGTAATTCCAAGCACTCTGGGGGACTGAGGCAAGTTCAAATTTAGCCTGGGTGACTTAGCAGCTTAGGAAGATACTGTCTCAGAATTTAAAAAAAAAAAAAATGGGCTAGGGATGCAGCTCATTATAAATGCCCTGTGTTTTACTCCCAGCCCCATACCAAAAACAAAACAAAAAAGTTCCATGACTTCTGCTATGAAACAATGTCTCATCTGGTAAATGCTTGATATATATTTGTTGAATGAATAAATCTATGTATTATACAAGAAATTCCTTCAAAATTTTCAAATACTTCAAATCTGAGCCACACAATTATTTGTAATTTTATTAAATTATTTTCATAACATATTATGAATTTATTTACACCTTATTGCCTATTCCCAGCGGAGAACACAGGAAAATTTCGGCTCCCCAACACACCCTCATGCTCATTCAAAGAAACCTCTCAGCGAGGACTTTAAAGTAAAGTCCCTCAACAAGAGAAACACGGGAAGAAGACACGGCAACAGGACACCCACGGAAGGCTTGAGACCCTAGAAACTAATGACATGGGCCCTGAAATAGTGGAACTCATAGGGAAGGAAGTCAAAAAGCAAATAAATGAGCCAAACAACCAGTTCAAACAATATATTGTCAAAGAAATGCAAGTATAGATCAGTGAGCATAAAGAGGAACTTACTAATCAAATAATGGTCTTAATGTATACAAAGTTTACTGAGCATTTAGAAGCCACAAATAAAAAGTTGGCTGAGCTAAATACAGGAATGCAAGATGTGAAGGAATATTTTAATAGAGAAGTGGAAATTTTGAAAAAATATCTAGCTGAAATTCAGGATATAAAAATACATTTGAAAGCAGGGGAAGTTGATTCAAACATTGTGAGGAGAGGACAGAATTTCAGACCTTGAAGACAAGACTGAGGAAATAAATGCTATGGTTAGGCACGACTCCAAAATTAGAAATGAGCAAAGTAGCTGGATGTAACAGCTGATGGATGATTCAAAGAGAACCAATCTCAGAAAATATGGGTCTGGGAGAAAGAGCAGAAGACAGCACCAAAAGCATAAAGAAGCTAGGGATCGATAGGTAGATAAATTGATAAGCCAAATCTGGCAAAATATTAGTAATTAGTGAAATGTAAGTAAATAATTTATGAAAATTAAAAAATTCTGACACAAGTATGCCAATATATCAATTGCTTTATGTGTAATATACTTATATGATAGAGTTTTAAGTTTATTTAATGTAACAATTCACTTATTCGGTCTTTGATGTATGCTTATCCTAATCAGACTGATTGATGTAATGATAACCTGAATGTCTTTTGAATGTACAAATATTTTACCTTTCAGTACTCAACAAAGAAATTTGAAATTTAACTTCTATTTCTTCCTCACATTTTTTAAGCTTGTGAATTTCATTGTTATAGTTCTTTTCTTATGTAAACTGGTGAGTGAGGCCATGTTAAAGAATCTCAACAAAGATGTACTGAGATACTAAATGAATAAATAAATAAATAAATAACTTTTGGCAAACCATCCCAATAAAGGGCTCTGCTGGATGCAAACACTAAGTATCAAGATGTGGCCACTGCAGCCCATTCTAGGGATAGGAAGCTGAGCTAAAGCGTGGTGAGTTGAGTGGTGAAGTGAGTTAGATGCAGATTAAATATCGCATGGTTTCTCTGACTTGGGAAACCCAGAACACAGGCATTCTGTGGAACCAAATGGGTGTGATAGTGGGTGTTAGGGGTGATGGGAAGGGTGGGGGGGGGCCGAAAATTGGGAGGGGAAGGAATTGTAATATTGATGTGATGTATATGTGCACAAAATACTCATTTATTGTAGGCATTATATATTGCATAGATATATTAATAAAATGGTGGGAAACATAAAGTATATGTTGTACTTGAAAAGAATAAATTTGTTTGCATGCCATACTATATTTGTGTACTCACCTTTGCCTAACACCGAGCCCTTTTGCTCTCTTTTGCTGTTGTTATTGTGAATAGCAACACAGTGAACTTGTGTTTGTTTCTCCGTGTGTGCCCCTGTATCAGGGTAAATTTGTAGAGGTGGGATATCTAGGTCAAAGCGCATTCATGTTTTTGTTTTATATTTTGATAGATTATTTCCTGAAAGATATCCAATTCCCTGTAATTGTACTGACAAGATTTTTATTCAGGCAAGCTTTAAACATGAAAGAAATAAATCGGATAGCAATGCGATTATTCGGCAGCTGCGTTTGGTTCTGAGGCTGGCGTGTCCCTCCGAAGCGCTGGGAGACAGGGAGGCTTCCACTTGCCAAGGGAGAGGCGCAGAGCACGGGCTGTGATTGCATTTACATCTGCCACCAGCTCCCAGGGCCCCTGCACACGGGGGAAATCATTATGATAATGAAGAAGGCGGCTATTTTTAAACAAATGTATGCATGTACATTTTGGAAATAGAAATGTTTACGTTCTTCAGAGTGAAAAATGCTTACAATAAGATTCATTTGTACGTGGCAAAATGTAACCACATAAAACAGACATACAACACACACGTTTTAAAAAGGTTTCATTTCACTTTTAGGAAAGATTGGGGTGGCAATGCAATTTTGGGGATCCTAGGGGGCAGGCTTAAGGTGTGGCATGGCAGTGATGTATTTGGAAACGACTCTGACTCCAGGGTTTATAAAACCAGAGGTGGGAGCTCGCCACGGCCCCCATCTCACCCGGAAGGGCTTGCTCATTCCTCTTGTTTGGGGGGGTGTCAGATGCAGAGCTAAGGCCAGGTGTCATTCTCTCCTCATGAGCTTTAAAAAAAGCGGGGGGGGGGGGGCTGCTGGAAACTAAGATGGAGCTCCATCAGCAGTACCCTGGGAGGGCGCGAGGGTTAAGCTCCTAGACCTGAACGCTAAGCTGCTTATGTCTTAAACCTTCTGTCAAGAAGATTACTGCCCTTCTCTTTGATGCCATGCAAAAGCGAGCTGGTTGAGTAGTACAATTTCAGAGCTCTTAGTCACAGATGAAAGCTGGTATTCAAGGGGACAAAAAGCCTGCTGTGTGCAGAACTGGGGAAGTGGATGACTTCATCACGCGAGCAGCGGATGCTCTTCCCCATCTGATGACTCAACGCTGTGGATGCCAATAGCTGAATGCGTAGAATGAAACTTAGGCCATGCAGCAGGTCGCGGACCCTGAAGAAGTCAAGGGAAAGGGAAGCCTAATGCCTCCCTGTGTGGCCGCAGGCTGTGGCTCTGGGCGCCTAGCTATTCCGTCCCCGTCCTCGGTAGGCTGACCCTGCAGGAGATGAAGTGGAGGCCTGAAAATGAAGTGGTGAATAAGGCATTGAAGAAATACAGACAAGGCTTTTCAGAGCCTGGCCCATGTGCTTTGTGCTTTCTTTCTTTCTTTCTTTCTTTCTTTCTTTCTTTCTTTCTTTCTCTCTTTCCTTTTTCTTTCTTTCTCTCTTTTTCTTTGATACTGGGAATGGAGCTTAGGGTCTTCACAGTGAGCTCCATACCCAGCCCCTTTCTAATTTTGATTTCGAGACAAGATCTCACTAAATTGTCCAGTGTGGTCCTCCAACTTGTGGTTCTCCTGCCCCTGTTTCCCCAAGTGCTGAGACTGCAGCCTGTGTCCTTGGGCCTGGCAAGTAGCCTGGCTTTTATGATGCAAGACTGACATTTGAGTGCTGGCATGTTCCTGGGAAGGTGCAGGTGATGTACCTCTGGGTGGACTGTTCCTAGTTTGGACCTTCCAGCTGGTTTGCCTTAGTCATCTTGCAGACATTCCAACAAATCCATTAAGAGAAGAGAAAAATTAAATTGCACTCTATCCTTATAGATCACCTTCTGTTGTTAAAGATAATTGTCATGACTCCTGAAGAGGGCTTTGAGGTTCTCATCATATTTTCATTTTGATTCGATTTATGACAATTCATACACTAGGACAGGAAAGACAGCGTTAGTAATCATCTGGAAATGTTTTCAATGGAGACAGAAAATATTCTGATACACATCTGACGGGCGCACCATAGTCTACCAAACCCAAATTAACTGGATAATTGCCAGTTTTGTTTCTAACGTCCTCCCAGTTTCTTTTACAAATTACAATTGACAACTAGAACTTGACCAGAAAAGAAAATCCATATGATTGTTGATTAGATCCCCCAGGAATAGAGAATATTTATTTGCTAAATGACTTCCAAAGGTTATTTGCTAAGAGACAGCTGCTAAACTGGAACTTGTAAATCAGAATTATTGACTGTAACTCTTTGGCTCAGTCCATTAGAAACACATCAGCGTGATAAATTTGAGTATTACTATTTTAGTTGCAAACTAGATGGCAAATATATGGAAATATCTCCTTGTTAGGAGATGCAGGTAGTGAAAAGGTATTCAGTTACTTTTTTGCTAATCCTGGAAATGGTTTTTCTTGGCACGTATACCTGAAAGAGGCAAAGAGTTAATTATTTTGTAGATGCTTTATTGTGATTGATTTTGGGGTAGCTTCTACCTTTTTCAGTTCCTAGTTTTCAGACTAAAGTTGTGGTAAACCAATTTTTTTTGAGTGGAATATTTTTACCTTAGTACATGCTTTTATGTAATAAAGAAGACTTAAATTAACTTTTAGAGGATAATTTTGTTTCCTGTCCCTAAGTTGTTCAGTAGAAGTGAAATCGTTTCTGTACTTCTCAGTATTTTCAGTTTTTACCTAAGATTGTTAACTCCCTCATCGATTCACCTGCCTGTCTCTGCAGAAGGGTCTTTCCTGAACTGACAGCATGGGAGAAGCACTTTGGTTTAGCTGTACTTTGGTTTAGCTGTACTTTGGTTTAGCTGTACTTTGGTTATTTTTGATGAGTGCAACATTAAACCCATTATCATTTACATCAATTCTCAAAAGCTCAACGGAAAACAACAATATTCACAGAGGATTATGTGGAGGTCATGAAGTTTGAATATTTGTTTAGGCAATCAAAAATAAGTATCTTTAAATTAAGCCCGACCTATAGAAATGAATCATACTGGTTCCCTGCAGACTTTTTTTTTTTTTTTTAACTGACTTGATGTTAGCATTCCATCAGCCTAAATCTTTCAGCTGCCCTGTTTTCCCTGGCAAATACTCGTTTTACTACTGATGCTCTCATATTCCAGGACACCTCCTAGTCCTGGACAAACTTGGACGGCTGCCTAGCCTACTTGCTGGTCTAACATCCCTGTGAGTCTTGTGTGCATATCCCATGTGAGGCTCTGAAGATCTTTACGTGAACACTTCTTGGTCTCGGTTTCTCCTGAGCAACTGTATTTGACCAGACCTTAAAGCTACTGGCTATTGTAGGATTAGTGAGTTTGTTCTTTTTTTGTGTTGGTAAAACCCACCACATTTCTAGCTCTGCTAAGGGACTAATTTTTTTGTACTAGCCATATACTTTGCTCCATTTTATGTCCCTTTCTCTCTCTCTATCTCCCTGTTTCCTTTTTCTTTTCTTCCTTTTCTCCTAACAGCATGGCACATGCTAGATAAGTGCTGCATCCTCAGCTCTTTTGAGGCAGGGACTTGTTGAGTTGCCCAGCTGGCCTTGAACTTGTGAGTCTTCTGCCTCAGCCTCACAAACCTATCGGGTACAGGCTTATACTAACACACCTGGCCTGCCTTTCCTTGTTATTATTTTTTATTTATCCTTCTTCTGCTAGCTTTAACAGGCTGATTTGTTGTATTTTGCATATTTGTGAAAACTACTTTGTCACTTTTTGGTGAAGAGGAGGAAAAAAATAAACGCTACATTAGAAACTAATGTTGTCGACTAGGTTTCCCAAGAAATAGAGGCTGATAAGAAATTGGTTCTCAGGATCTTTGTGTGGAGGGGCTGGAAGGAAGCAGGCAAGACAGAGGAGAAGGGGACCTGTGTCACAGTCCCAGCTAGCCTTCTGCCGGCCCACAAAGGCTCTGAGCTGACACAATCTGTTAGGGCTGTTCTGGCTTTGGGAACGTATACTCCCTGTCCCTTGGATGAGTTATAGAATGTGGACCGCCCCACCTCTATGGTCAGGTGCTTTCCGGCTGGGGGCAAGTCTCAGAGAGGTCCTCCACTGAGTCAGCAGCAATCCACCACTGCTGACAGTCAGGCCTTCAGTGTCCTTTACAACTAGTAGTGTTTTCATCTTTCCACAGAGATCTATTTGGCTGAGTGGAGGAGTAGAAGGATCAAAAAATATTGGCTTGTCCTCAGTAAAAGAAGGATTTGAACCCTTGCTATGATTTCAATGTCATGTCTCCTTCAGAGTTTGTACGAAAACCCAAGCACTAATGTGGTGGCATTGGAAGGTGGGGGTGAGGCAATAGGTCAGGAGGGCTTCTAACTCATGAATGATTATACAAAGAACTTCTGGGGGGGTGGGTTCATTGTTTTCTTCTGTGTGAGGACAGAGCTTCTCTTTGGAGGATGCAACAAGAAGACCCTGTCTGAATGCTGGCACCTTGATCTTGGACTTCCCAGAATTCTTCAAAACTGTGAGAAATCGTTGCTCTATGTATGTTATCCAGTCAGTGGTATTTTGTTACGGGAGTGCAAATGGATTAAAGCAACTCCATTGTGGAATTTTTGTGAATTTCCATCATATTGCATTCAAAAAGCAAACACCAAAGAACATGCTATGTAGTAGCTATTCAATAAACAGTAATCACTACCATTTTTCTCTTTCTTCATGGTCCCAATGAATCAGGGAATGCTGAATGGTCATTTAACTGACTGATTTGCCTTGGCATGAAGGTAATTTTAAGTTCAAACAATGAAAAACAAAACACGGACATTTTAGGACACACACATCCTCACACTTGCAGTCAAAATGTAACATGTTGATAGCACAGAAAAATGACTGAAGATATTCTGGGTAGATTATTTGAAGGCCCCCAACATGGGATTTCTTTGAGTCTTTTCTTTAGGGTGAAGAATTAGAAGCCAGAGGAAGAGGCATAAAGGTGATTAGTAGCTTGATACTTTGCTGGTTGTGACGTGGCTCCTTTTCATTTTGAACATGCCCAGGACCCCCTTTTTTAGGGGAGGGGCCAGGCATTGGGAAAGTGAGAGACCATAAACAGAAAATCCAGACATGAGAATAATGATGGTTAAGTAAAATGAAAGAATTTAACAAGGCAAGATAGACTTAAAGCTAAAAACTAAGATCAGATCACTATCATCATAATACCTTTTTGCATAAAATATTTTAAGAGATGAACATAAGATCAAAAAGTAACCCATGGGGTTAAAACACAGTAAAATAATGTTGAGTTAAAAATGAACACAAAGATAACCTTTAAATTAAAAATAAAGCACAGAAATATTTGAAATTCTTCTTAACAATTATGGCATTTTATACATGAGGAGCTTTTGAATATATCAGAGACCATATAGATAAATTAAATCCTAAAATAACCTATTTAACTTTAAGACCATAAAGAAGGCATTTAAATGTTCATTTTTTATTAAATCATTTTAAATTGAATGATCTTCAAGGAGTCATTTGGCTTCATTCACCTACAATGTGAATTTGTCCAGAAAGTGTGAATGAACAGTGGCTAGCTATGGGCAGAATAACACCGTTAAATTCTCTGAAAAGACATTTGAGAGCGGAAAAGGCAGAAAACATAACCTGATCCAACCACTGTGACCTCTCCCCTCCAATATTCAGAAAGGCAAAAGTGCCTGGTCCTAAGGAAGTGTTCAGAGACAGCGCGCAGTGCACCTGGTGATTATCGGGTTGCTTCCTGAGGGCTTTCATTCTTGGATTCTTCTTCACTTCACCGAGCCACAATTATGGAACTGTGGACCCGGGAACATGCTAATAATTGTAACCTGGAGTGCCAAAGTCCTCTAAAGTCTGAGAGCCGCTGTGCCACATGGCAGGACTAAGAACCCTAGACTGGGGAGGGGAGAACTCCTGGAGACACACAGAACCCACAGAGTAGCTGGGAGGCAGTGAAAAGGTTATTAGCACTTGCAAGTGAAAAATCAGCTGTCTGCAAGCTGAAATTGACACAGAAAGGAGAAAATCATACAAGGGATGCTTATCAAATCTGTAGACAACCCAATAGAAGAAGGGTTAACATGATAGATGACAGCATTAAAGCTCAAAGGGGCCTTGACAGGCTGTGAAATAGGATTGAAATTAAGATGTTGAAATGTGACCAGGATAAATGTAAAATCCTATATTTGGGTTGACGAAAAAAAATAAAACTACTACACAAGGTCAAGATGAAGAAAGCAACTTAGTAAAAATTCGTAAGTGAGGACTGAGGAGATTTTGTTGATTCTGACCGAAATAGAAGCCTCCAGAATGAAGAGACGGCTTATAAAACTGACAGTGTGAGACAGGAACAGGACAGAGAGGAGGAGAGTAAGAAGCCATGATGGGCTTCTTTGTGTTGACCAGCGCTTGCTCTTCCTTGGTTGAGACATTTCAAAGAGAAAATTGATGAACTATGGCCAGAGGATGTGGTCGGATTGAGAGGCTCCTCTAGTTATGTTAAGTGGAGGATAACTGAGGTTTAATTTGGAAAAGGCAGGTGTTGGTCATGTGCAGCAGGGAACAATTAGAAAACAATACAAAAGTGTTGGGGCCCTCAGGGCCCGAGAGCCTCAGCATTGCTGACCTTGGCCGAGTTCCTTTCCACGAAGAAGTGTTTATTGTTTGAAATTTAAGTCAGGTGTTGTTTTGCTTGTTTACTGTTTGAAATTTAAGTCAGCTGTTGAAACAGGAGACTGCTCTGTTAACAAGCTGGAAGACAAGGAAGGTATAAAAAGAAAGCTGTAGATAATAAAGCATCTTTTGCCCTTGCAAGAGTCCATGTATTCTTCAATTCACACTCCCCATCTCGAGTTCCCGTTGACTGACTGAGCGGGCTTGGTCAAGAAAGTGCATCTTCAAGAAGCTGAAGGCGAGGGGCATGGAAGACTGATTACAACACACGGAGCAGAGAGGTGCAGGGGAATCAGGCCCAGGAGCAGGAGACCGACTTTAGTGCACACAACAGAAAGTTGGTCCAGTAGGATGGTCGCTATCAGAAGACCCACTGGGGAGCAGAGGACGTGGATGCTGAGTACGCGGAGGCCATATTTATAGAACACTAGTTCTAAAATTTTTTCAGAGAAGAAAGGGTAGGAAATTGGACGAGTCCCTAAAAAAGGCACAAAATTGTAATTTTGATAAAGGAAAGTCTTATATTTGATGGGATGAGTGGCTCTAGGTGGGCATATTTAGATCTGCTATGCTGGGCCATAATTATGCATTCTCTCTCTCAGAGGTATCCTGGTGCAGATGACAGGTCCCAGGTGACTCTGCATTTGAAGGATGAGGGAGATGAGCCAGTGGAGAGAGCAGAGGGGGTGATCTGGGAGTGAGCATGCATAATGAGGGGCGAGCCTTGCCAGGTCCTGGCTGGGCAGCAGCAGGCCTGGACTAGCCAGGGAGCCCAGCTGGGAATATGGTTAGATGGAAGAGGGTCTGGCAGGTGCTGCACGTCCAATGGCCCAAGGCCATGTCCGGAGCTCAGCGGGAACCAGCAGGGCTCAGGCACTCAGCCTGGCAGTGATGAAGACGTTTGCATTTTAATAGAGAATTCTCAAGAAGAGAAGCCTGCTGGGCTTCAGTGGATGCAGTCTGAGACCCTCTGGGGCAGCGTCTGCCTGGGGCCTCTCCCATTCAAAGGCCAGCTACAAAGTCCAGGATGTTCAAAGACCAGCTGCCAGAGTTCATTGAGGAATGGCAGTCTCCCGAGTGGAATGGGAAAGATCTTGCCTCATTAGCAATGGGCAAAAAGTTGGAACCTGTGAAATCAGGTGAGTTGTTTAAGTCTAGCCCTCAAACCTGTGATACATATGTCATGGAAGGGCAGACATAGATGAGCATACACCTAATTTTCTATGAGTATACACTTAATAGGGCACATGGATTCACGTGACCTGTGGAATTCCCACACGCAAAAGGCAGACTTGATGCTCTCAGCTTTTCAAATGTAAGAGAAGCCTGCGCTTCCATCCAATCTTTTAAGTGCTCTTTTATTAGCCTCTTTGGAGCTACAGGTCTTTCTCCAATGTGAGGGACAGACGAGGACATTATGGTGAAGAGCACAGTCATTTATGTTTGAGAAGTCCTATGGGAAGGTCACCTCCATTACTTACCACTGCTCATTCGCCTTTGGGCAAATGATTTCATGTTGGATCTAGCCTTAGTTTTCTCTTAGGTGCAATGGGATAATGACTGCATATGCCATGATTTTGCCGTGGGGATTGAATGAGCTAGTGAGTGTAAAGTGATTGGCATGTTTAGGTAATGACGTAGTCAATGATGATAAATAGTTTCTGCTTTTATTTCTATTGTGTTGCCTCAAGGGTGAGATATTTGAGAAAAACTCATGGGAGTGCTCGGGTTGGATATATTCATCAGACATTTACTGAGCACTTCATTAGTATGCAAAGGATTCTGCTCTTCTGGAAAGTGACTTCTGAATAGAGAGCTTTGTCCTGTGCTACTGTAGCAGTGACAGTATGTCTTCAGGATGTGGCTATGGATTTACTGAATAATTTTTAACAATAGCAACAGCAACACATACACCACTTTAAAGTTGTATATTTCAGAGCTCCAGGTCAGGCCTTTAGTGTTTTTGAGTCAAAGTGTGCATGGTGTGTGTGCGTGAATGTAGTGATCTCCTCATAGAGGCAATTGCTGAGGGTAGAGCCAATATCATTACTTCTATTCTTTTGGCTGAGTTCAACCACTTTGGAAAAAAATATGGATTAAATGGCTTTTATGAGAACATACAAGATTATACGATGCTTTGTACATTTTAGTGATTTTTTTTTTGGTTGAGAGAGCTATGTATTCAATTTGGTGGCAAATTAACTCATGATGTGTGCGAGGACTACAGATTAGTTAAACATGAATAAGTCCTACAATGTTGGAATTAGCAAATTTTCACTATTTCTTTTTACTTTTCTTAGGGTTAGAAGTGATATACTGGCTGACAGTTGTAGAAAACAGCACCCATTTCTTCCTTCTCTTTCCCCCTTCTTTCCGTATACATATATTTGGGTTCTTTTGTGTGTAACTAAAGGTCAGGATGTGTAGGTCAATGTGCTTTAAAAATCAATATTGCTTCATACAGTCACTTACCTGTGCAACAGCCTGAGTTCTTTTTTCTCTACAGGCTTAGTTTTTAAGGTTGGAGCTAATTTATATAACTGATTGAAATAAGCTTAGGTAGTTTGTTACCCATTTTTTTTTCTGAAAAATTTCTTTCTCTTATGTACCGTCTCAGGTAACAGTTTTCAGATGTTGAGTCTTGGGGAGCTACCTGCGCGAGGTTTCGGGAAATGCTTAGAATCCCTGAGTTGGAGTTCTCTTACTTGTGAACTGACAGCATTAACATTCTATTGAAATATGGGAATTGACATGTAAGTTGTAACTCTTGGTTGATGGATTTTTATGGCCCAAACTTTGGCCCATGTAATTAATCTCTCTTAGCAGCAAAGTATGAGAAACTTGGGAACAAGTTTGTTACCCATCTAGGCCCATCATTGATGTTCCTTAATGATGCCAGTGCTAGTAGCGATGTCGGCATGCGTGGGGTAAAGGTGGGTGGACCAAGACTCTTACCTATAATAGCCTACGATTGATGTCACAGGAGATCCTTTGGCATCGTGGTGTGAGGTAATAATGAAAACTGTGATATGAGAGACCCAGATCACAACTCTTATGGAACTTAAAATGAAAAACAAAGTGAAACAGGGAGGTAGGGTGAAGAGGGAGGGAGAGGGTGTGTAGGGGGAGGGACAAAAAGAGAGCGGGAAAGTCCTCGTCACCTTGACAAGCTACGTAGGTGCACCAAGTGCTCAATTTCATTGTAAACCGTAAATTTTGCACTTATACATACCAATAAAATGGGAAAAAAGAAATGCCTTATCAAGTTATTCTATCATTTGTTAAGAAGATGTAAATGAGGTCTTCACAGTACAGGCTAAGGTCAGTGGATGTTCTTGAGTCCTTTGCTGTGGGGTCATTTTCATTCTAGGTTGGTACGGAGGCAACATTATCGCTCTCTCCTATTCCTGTGTGTTTTATATTGGAATCAATCGCAGTAAGTTCAACTTGTTAGGCAGGAGTTTAGACATCAGTGGGTCAGGAGATAGGTGGCTGGAGTTACATGAAAAACATTGACATTTTTCCCCTTAATCATTAGCCATGGATACAACCCACACAAGCTTGTAGGTCAAGCTTTTTAGCTCAAGAAATAGTACCATGTTTTGAGCACACTGATGAGATTCAGAGCCTGCACAGGGTCCACACCATGGATGAGTCTTGGAAGATCTTCACGGTCTCAAACTAAATGGTAAACATACAACTAGATAATAAGGAGGAACCTGTTTCACTCAGAAGCACGCCAATACAGTCCATTGTATTTGTAAAAGGAAGGGCTATTCCTTGAAAGACCCAGTTATTCATCTAAATGTAACCGCAGACTTTATCCAGTGCAATTGCCATTTTGGTGCTTGTCTGCCTTCTCCCTTAAAGATTTATTCATTTTATCTCTGAGAATCTATTATTTTACAGTACACTCTATTTATAATCCTTGCAGTGACCTAAGTGTCTTGGCTGATTGTTTCATGAAGAACACAAGGCATGGGGATGGAGGAGTAGCCCAGTGGTTAAAGTGCTTGCCAAGCAATAACAAGGTTTGTCTCTCCAGCATGACATAAGACGGCCTGGTGGTACACACCTGTAATCCCAGCACTCAGCACGCTGAGGCAGGTTTGTCATGTGTTTGAGGCTAGCCTGAGCTACATAGTGAGAGTTCAGGACCTGACTGGACTGCAGAGCCAGACCCTGTCTCAAAAAACCGAACCAAACCAAACCAAACCAAACCAAACCAAACCAAACCAAACTACACCAAACTACACCAAACCAAACTAAAACACCCAAACAAAACCATGAGAAATGCAGGTGTACTGCTGGTTTGTCACGGTACTATGTTGGGACCCTTCTTCCTGGGGACCAAGTTCAAGGTGGCTTACTTACAAATTGTGTGATATATTTAACTGTTAGGACTCTGCTTTCTCAAGTGCAATAATAAAGATGCAGATACTTTCCTTATTGTAATTGTGAAGATCAAAGGTGATAAAATGTAAAGTTCCCAGCATAAAAAATTGGAAACTTACCTCATACCCACATCATGATTTTTGCATGTGCTCATTTTATTCTCATTTTATTCAGACAATGCTTGGTTCCATTTTAGCCATGAGATATCAGAGAGGCTAAGTGAGCTGTTGGTGTTATATCTCCAAGTGGAGGTCATTTTCAAATTGGGTCTAGAATTTCTGCAGAGTGAGTCCTTGTCACATTCTTCCCAAATGGGAGGCCTTCAACAATGGTACTTCTGCTTCTTACATGAACATTTTTGACTGGATTTTAGACTGAGGATCAGCAAGAAAATTTTTATAATTTAATAAGCTATAATTTTTAGTGAAAATAGAAGTATGTCACTTTCTGTCCTGGTCCTCGGTGAACTCAAGCTAGTGATTCTGAACTCCCCTAGTCATATAATCTTAATAGTATGGCTCAGAATTGGAGATCTTCCCATATCCTTAAATATTTTTTAAAAATTTATTTGGTATAATTGAAACTTACGCAAAATTTGCAAGAATAGACAAGAACTAGTATATATCTTTTATCCATATTTACCAATTTTGAACATAGGCATTTTGTTTTACTTGTTTTATCATTATGTTTGTGATTATACACACATGTATGAAATATACCTAGTTTCACTCCTGAATTATTTCAGAATAAGTTGAAGACATTCATCATGCTACTTTACTACTCTAAGTTGCAGTATATATTTTCTTTGAAGAAAACCTTTTACATATCATAAAGTATAATAATCAAAATCAAGAATTATAGTATTGACTTAGAGAAATGTTCTAGTTCACAGTTTATATTGAAATATTCTGAGGGGCTAGAGGAGTGGCACAGTGATTAAAGCTCTTATCTTGCAAGTGCAAGGCCTTGAGTTCATTCCTCAGCACTACATGAAGTTGGGTGTGGTGATGTATGTCTGTAATCCTAGCACTTGGGAGGCTGAGGCAGGAGGATTGTAAGGAGTTCAAGGCCAGCCTGGGCTACATAATGAGTTCAGAACTAGCCTAAGCTATATGATGAGACTCTGTCTCAAAAACAAAACAAAACAAAACAAAACAAAGCAAATTGAATATTGCGAATTCACCAAGTCCAGTTCAGGTCGCCCACTATTTTTTGAGACAGAGTTTCACTCTGTAGTTCAGTCTGGCCTTGAAATCCCAGTGTGATCTAGGCTGGCCTGAAACTTATGATCCTCCTACTTCATCCTCCCAAGTTCTGGCAGGTATGTGCTACTGTGTATGGATTACTCATGGTTTTTAATTAATTGTCATTTTTCCTCTATCAATCTGATAGAGTTCTTCAATTTTTCTTTTGTGCCTTGACTTTGAAAATTTGAAGAGTACAGATAAGTTATTTTGTAGAATATACATTAATTGGCTTGTCTGATATTTTTCCATGATTATAATTGAGTTATGCACTTCTGACAAGAAAGCCACAGAAGTGATAAATGTGTCTCTCCCATTGTATTTTATCAGGAGGCCAAGATATTGGTCTATTCTAATACTGATGAGATTAACTTATCATTTGATTAGGAAAGCATCTGCCAGGTTTTCCACTGAAAGTTATTATTTTACTTTATAATTAATAACTAATTCATAGGAAATATCTTAGGATATTATACATATTTTTCTCTTCACTAAGTGTGCACTAACCAATCTCAGTTTTAACTAGTAGCTTTCTGTTTTATTCTCTTAATTTTTCTTTCCTTTCCTTTTTTTTTTTGAGACAGTATCTCTCTCTGTAGCCCAGACTCGCCTCAAACTCATGGCAATCCTCCTGCCACAATCTCCCTAGTGCTTGGATTATAGGCATGTGTCACCATTCCCAGTTTATGTGGTGCTGGGGAACTGAACTCAGTGCCTTGTGCTTGCTATTCAAATGCTTTAACACTGAGCTATGCTCCTATGCTCCTAGCTCTCTCACAGTTTCTTCTTAAAATTTTTGTTATTTTTTCCACCATTTTTGTTAATATGCATATACAAAACATGTTTACAATGAATTTCAGTATTTTGTGCGCGCGCGCGCGCACACGCACACACACACACACACACACACACACGCACACACACACATATATATAATCAACTTTACAATGCATTCCCACTTTTGGCCCTCTCCAACCCTCCCTACTCCCCCTAATTCCCACTGTCACATCCATTTGGTTCTATAGAATGCCTGTGTTCTGGGTTTCCCAAATCAGAGAAACCATACAATATTTAACATATTTAATCTTCTGCGTCTGACTCATTTCACTCAAATTACCACTTGTTAGCTCAGCTTCCTACCCCTAGGATGGATTTCAGTGGTGAAATCTTGATCCCTCTTCTCTGAGTTCAGCAGATACCTTTATTGGGATATTTGCCAAAAGTTCTTTTTTTCTATATTTTGCTATATCTTTTTAAAGATTCTTTAGCCTGGTTTCACCCACCAGTCACGTAAGAAAAGAACTATAACAATGTAATTCATAAGACTAGAAAATATGAGAAAGAAAAAGAGAAAAGTTAAATTTCAAATGCCTTAGCTGAGTACTGAAAGGTAAATGTACATTCAAAAGGTTATCATTATGTTAGTTTTCTTAGAATAAACTTACATCAAGGACCAAATAAGGGAATTGCCACAATAAATGAACTTAAGTTTATATCAAATTGCTACATTAAATGAACTTAAATCTGTATCACATAAGTATACTTAAAGTAATAAATAGTTAAATAGTTATTTCAAAATTTTTTTAACTTTCATAACTTATTTATTCACATTTCACTAATTATTAACATTTTGCCAGATTTGGTTTATCGTTTTATCTACCTAACAATCCGTAAATTCATGCATACATATATATTTTTAAAGATTTTATACCAATTCCCTTTGTCATTGTTCCGGGCTCCATGTGGACTTCCTTCCATCCGAAGCTGCCTGCAGCTCCCAGGCATTTACAGCCAGCCTGTGGAGGCTTGCTGGGCCGCTGGGATTCTTTTTTTCTCTGTTTTCAATGTTCTTTTGGAATTTTTGACCTTCCTCTGGCTTCCTTTCAGTTGTTGGGGTGCTCCTCTCTACCCTAGGTACGTTGGACATGTGTTTTATGATTAAATTCTTGATTTTTAAAGTGGGTCAATGAGGAGACATTGTGCTGTTACTTGGCTGCCATCTTGACTGGAAATAGTCTCATAGTTTCTTAAATGAAAACTAATCCTTTTTTTTTTAAAAAAAATAACATGTTCCCTTGTAGTTTATTTTTCAAAAGGAAAACTCTTACCTGAACATTTAAAGGAAGAGATTTCTGTCATTCAAAGTTTGGGCTACTGTAATTGCCAAAAGGCATTGGCAGAATGAGTCCTAAAATCCTTCCTTGGTGAAGCCATTTTCATTTATTCCGAAAACACCTTTTTATTAAGCATGTGAGTTAGTGAATGTGCTAGATGCTCATGGACTTATATGAAAGGTCACTAAAGACAAGAAATCAGTAAACTGAGTGGTTAGACTAGTTCTTGTATCAGTGACTTAGAAGACTGTTGTCTTGGTTACTTTTTTGTGGTTGGAACAAAATACCCAACACCCACGGGAGGAAAGGTTTATTTTAGCTCACAGTTTCGGAAGGTCTAAGTCCATGCATGGGTGCCTTACAATGGTGGGAGCTCAGATAGAGAAGGGCTCCTCATGGCATGGTAGGCAGGCAGGAAGCCAAGAGAGCGAGGAAGAGCGGAACTACTGTACGGCTTTCCAGGTCACGTCCCAGTGTTCTGCCTCTTCTGGATTGAGCCCCACCTCCCAACAGCAGAGAGAATCAGTGGTTTAATCTCCACGACTGAAGTATTCTCCAAACGTGAGGCTTTTGGAGGGCATTCCAGATATAAACCACAATTTTCCACTCCTGGCACCAGAAGACCCGTGCTTGCCTTCTCATGCAGAGTGCATTTATTTAGTCCCTCTTTAAGAGTAGCCAACGTTTTAGTGATTCCTGCATTCTCTAATACCTACCCTCCATTCATAAGTGTTAGCTAGTATTTTACGGTAAGGAAGTGTTTCCCCATGCCCTTTAATTATTTTTATGAGCATGGACTCAGGTTCTTATTTTAGTCAGTTATTTATAATTCATTACCATTACTTTGATTTTCATGCTTAAATTGACTTGCACTTGATCATGGGAAGAGTCTAGAGGGTTTCTGTTTCTTCTTGGCATATCTCCATCGTTGTTTGGATCATTTCCTTACTTTCTGGCAGGAGATGCTCCGTGTTTATCTTATACTCTCTCCACCGTAAACCTGAACAAATCTTTTTTTTTTTTTTTCCAAGGAGCTTTTTTTTCTTACCAGTGGAAAATGCTGGCTATAGTAACTTAGATCTGACTGTCACACACTCATATCTACCTTTCTCTTCTGCATATCTGCTTATACAATACTTAGAAGTTACTTCTGAGATCTTCAGATACAACACAGTACCACCGAGGTTCGGTATAGCTTTCTGCTTTCCATATTTATAATTCCCCTTTCCAATAGTGAAGAACCTGTTTCCCACTATCCCCCAATTTATTCTTATATGTTCACACTCAATTCAAAGAAATGGTTTCAAAACACTTAACCTGTAATAGCTGCCAAAGCAAAGCTATGCACAAGTATTGAATATTTATTTGTAGTTTTTTTTGAGGAGAAAAATTATATACATAAAAGACTGAAGTGTCCAACTTGTGAGTTTTGACAGATGTCTATACCTGTCTATCTCACATTACTTTGAAGGTGTAGACATTTTTCTGTCATTCTGGAATGTTCTTTTGTGCCTTATTCCAGTTGATCTTCTCCCACATAAATGAATTTACACATTTGTTTCACTATAGGCTAGTTTTCCTTGTAAATGAGATTGTAGATTATGTTTTCTTATATTCCATTTTAAATTCCCTTAGACATTTAGCCTACACTTTTCTTTGCATTTCTATAATGTAGCTCTGAATGATTATTTCTAGATCTCAGTGTTCATCTTCATGCTTAAATAAATCACGTTTTATCTTGCAGGATTGCTAAAGTAATTGCAGTGAGAGGCAGCCTTACTAGAAAAGGAATGACTACGAAAGAACAGGGTCCTACAGACCTTAACTAAAAACTTCTGGCTGGCTTGAGCTTAAATTTTTTTTGAGACCCACTAGAAAACTGTTTACATAAATGAGCTTATTATGTTAGTAGCATGTTATTAATCATCAGTCACTCTTCCCAAGTGACGTGAGCTTATGGAGCATACATTCACTTATTTTGGCATTCATTCATCTATTTAGAAGTATTTAAAGGAGGGTAAGGAAGGGTAATTGAAGGGAAAATATGAACAAAGTATAAGTATAGGAAATGTCACAATTAAACCTGTTAGTCTGTGCAATTAATATGTAATAACAAAAAAGACACTATATACATGTATAACATAATATCACAACCCAGATACTCTTTTAATTGTGGGAAAAATAGGCAATATTCTTACTCTTTTAAGGTTTCATAAATTCTTTTTGTGATGCTCTTTTGGGGGGTGTAGATTCAAATTTTTAGTCTAATATTCTTTTTTTTTTTTTTTTTTTTTTGAGGCAAGGTCTAACTCTGTAGTCCAGGCTCGTCCTGAACTCATTATGTAGCCCAGGCTAGCCTTGGACTGCAATCTTTCTGCCTCCGCCTACTGAGTTCTGAGATTACAGGCATGCACCACCATACCCAACTTTATGTGGTGCTGGGGAACTGAACCCAGGGCCTTTCATTTGCAAGACAAGCACTTTAACTTCTGTGTCATTCCTCCAGCCTCTTAGTCTAATATTCTAACAGAAAAAATGTTTATGTTTCCTCAAATTCATATCATAAAGCCCTAACCTCCCCATGTGATGGTATTTGGAGATGGGTCCTTTAAAAAGTAATTAAGTCATGAAGATGAGGCCCTGATCTGATGGGACTCCTACCCCAGAAGAAAAGATGCTAGAAAGATTGCTCCAGAAGGTTGCTATCTGTAAGTAAGGAGGAGATTTCTTACTACACTTACTAGATCCAGAATGACTTGGCATCTGAATCATAAACATATAGTCTTTAGAACTGTCAGAAAGTAAATCTCCATTTTTTAAAGCTACCCACTCCATATTATCTTGTTATGAAAACCCGAACAGACTAACATACCATATTGCTTCTGCCCCCAAAATGTCCTTTAATATTCCTTACAGAGTAAGAGTGCAGGAAATGTTTCTCTTAGTTTTTACTTATATAAGATGGTTTTATTTTATTTTATTTTATTTTTTTCAGGGCTGGGGATCAAACCCAGGGCTTTGCACATGCTAGATAAGCTTTATGTCACTGAGATATACTTCCAGTCCTGACAAAGTCATTATTGGTTTTTATATTTGAAAGATGCTTTTATTGGGTATTGAATTCTGGTCAACACTTTTTGTGTTTTGGCACTTTTAAAGGTGTCATTCTTTTGTTTTCTGGTTTGCATGGTTTCTGTCAAAGTATTGGCTATATTTGTTCCTTTGTATAGAGGTTTTTCTGGCTGCCTTTAAGATTTTCCTTTTCAGCAGTTGGAAATATGATATATTTCTAAGTTGTACATAAAGGAAATAGAAGTCTTACCCTCCTTGCAAATTCAAGAAGTTTTACCAAGAAAATTTCCTTTGCTGCTTGGCTTATGTTCATCCTTTCTTATGTTGCCACAACCTCTGGTCCCCACAAAATTTCCCCCCCCCCACCCATTTTATTGATATGTATACGTGCACAATTTAAGGTTTACAATGGCGTTGAGCCTTTTATGCACATATGTATCTTATCAAGGTGACAAGGGCTTTCCCACTCTCCTTTTGTCCCTCTCCCTCCCCTCCTCTTCCTCTTCCTCCCCTACCAGACCCCTTGTTTCACTTTCTTCCTCGTTTTAAGTTCCATAGGTGTTGTGCTCTGGGACTCTCATATCAGAGAGACCATTCGATGTTTTACCTTATGCTTCTGACTCACTTCACTAAGCATGATGTTCTCAAGTTTCTTCCATTTGACTGTAAAAGCCTCCACATTGTTGGACTTTATTGATGCATAGCATTCCATTGTGTATAAATACCAGTTTGTGTATCCACTGGTCTGTTGATGGGTATTTTGGTGACTTCCATATTTTAGCTATTTTTAGTTGTGCTGTCATGAACATGGGTGTACAAATATCTCTGTTGTGTGTTGTTTTGACCTCTTTTGGATATATTCCCAGGAGGGGTGTCACTGGATCGAAGGGGACATTTATTTGTAGTCTTTTGAGAGATCTCCATACTGCTTTCCAAAGGGGTTGTACAAATTTACATTCCCACCAGCAGTGCAGAAGGGTTCCTTTCTCCCTTCAGCCAGCACTGATTACTATTTGACTTGTTGATATAGGTATTCTCACTGGGGTGAGATGGTATCTTAGCATTGTTTTGATTTGCATTTCTCTTATGGCTAGAGATATTGAACATCTTTTCATGTATCTATTGGCCTTTTGCATTTCTTCATGAGTAAACTGTCTCTTCATTTCATTTGCCCACTTTTCAATAAGATCCTTTATTTTGGTAGGCTTATTTTTCTTCAGCTCCTTGTGTATTCTAGTTATAAACTTCTTATCTGAGATGTTGGTGGTAAATATTTTTTCCCTCTCTGTTGGTTCTCTTTTTACAATGTTAATAGTTTCCTTTGCTGTCCAGAAACTTTTTAGTTTGACAAGATCCCATTTATTGTTAATGGGGATAATTTCTTTTGCTCTTGGTGTCTTGTCAAGAAAGTCTTTGCCTACCCCTATGTCTTTTAGAAATTTGCCTAATTTGTCTTCTAGAAGGTTTAGTGTTTCATTTTTAATGTATAGGTCTTTGATCCACTTTGATCTGATTTTGGTGCATGGTGACAGGTGTGTGGCTAGATTCATTCTTCTGCATGTGGATGTCCAGTTTTCCCAGCACCATTTGTTGAACAGGCTGTCCTTTTTTCATCATATGCATTTGGCCCCTTTGTCGAAGATTAAGTAATTGAGGACATTTGGGTTTGTTTCTGCATCTTCAATTCTGTTCCATTGGTCTGTCTATTTTTTGTGCCAGTACCAAATTGTTTTTACAACTATGGCTTCATAGTATAGCCTGATGTCTGGAACTGTAATGCCTCCTGCTTTGGTCTTGTTGCTCAGAATCCCAAAAAATCTTATTCAGATATTAGGAACAAGCTTATTACCTGTCTCCACGAATCCTTCATGGCTGGTAGATAGTATTCGGTTCTTTCTTGACCTCCAAACTTTTTCTTCTTTGCCTAAACACATTTTAGATTCAACTCATTCTCCCCCCCACCCCATTTCATTGATATGTATAAGTGCAAAATTTAAGGTTTGCAATGAAGTTGAGCATTTTATGCATATATGTATCAACTCATTCTTTTGTCTATGAAATAATTACAAAATGTTTCACCACCTACTCATTTACAATATACTCTTCTAAAAATCAGAGCATTATATAAGTAGGGTTTTTCCCTCCCTTCTCTTTGCACATTGTTAAGTAAAGCCTTTCCTATACCTGTCTAAGGGCCTTTTCTCTTTTAGAATAATTAATTTCGACTGACATAATTTGTTAGGTTGGTTTTCTTTTTTAATAAGTGAATGGGGGAGTGAGGGAAAGGCGGCAGGTGTGGGTCGGTTGGCTCCAATGGCATGTAGACGGGGTGATCATGCAGGAGTCAAGGCAAGGAAGACCTTGTGGTTTTTTTTTTTTGTTGTTGTTGTTCTTCTTCTTTTTTTTTTTTTTTTTGCTGTGCTATTGGTTTTTTTGAAATTCTTCATAACAACAAAGCAAGCCTTAAGTAGCAATTTCAAAATATTGTCTTTTAGGTTATTTCATATATGTGTTACATGTGAAATGCTATATGTAGTCTGGAGTTCAGAAATGTGTGAAGGAAACCTTAGTAAGTTTGGTTAGAGTAGAATTACCAGTTGTTAATTTGGTGAGCAATGTTGAGATTAGCCGAAATGGGATGTTGTCTGCAGTATTTCCAGGACTGTGTTTTCCTATGGCTACTCATCTCTAAGAACAAATGCCTTTTGTATCACTGTTTTGGAACAGTTTGGCCAATGGGGATAATAGTTTCTGGTTCCCAGTATGAGGAGACGACTACTCCGAGAACTTTGGGAACAAATCTTGCTTAGCAGAGGAGAAGAAACAGTCACTGATCTCCAATGAGCCCAAAGAGGCTGTTTTGTACATGGGTCTGAGTTTGACTTCATTTCAGTTCCTTTCCTTAAGCATGGTAATATCTTTCCATACTTTTTCTATTAAAATTGTCCTGTAACTTACATCTTAGTCTATTTTTATCTTTTTGAGTGATTGGAGCGTTCAGATCTCTTCAATCATATACATAGGTATATAATGTTCAAGTATTTCCTGGAAATGTTGAAGGAGTATTCTTAAGAAAGGCAAAAAGGAGTCGTGTTGGCCTCTGCATTAAAGATGCACAAAAACGTGTATAAGTAAGCGAGTAAAAGCAGTGGTCAGAGCCTGAGTCCCTTGCTCTCTGAGAATCCCTATGCTAAGCATGCTCCCTGTATCTCATTATACCAGCTATGGTTGGGGGCTGTCAAACCATCCTGCCAGTGTGCCTCAATTGCCCACAGTGTAACAATCAGCCTTACTCTATAAATCAAATGGAAAATGACCCTGCACCTAAGGAGTTGTGTATCACGCACGGGAGATGCCTAAGAAGTGTGGCAATGACAAGGGAGAGGAGTACCTGGATAGCACACACATGAGCTGTTCCAAGCCTGGCCTGAGGCAGTGAGTAAATTGGCAGGAGTGGCTGTTATGTGCTTTTTGTGGTCAGAGAGTATTTAGAATCTAACAGTGATATTGATGTATGCCTTGAATCTCAATTCTGGATTGATCATTTATGGAAAAAATTAAGGGACCTCTATTCAAGATGGCAGCCAAGTAATAGAGCTGTACAATGTCTACTCTTGGACTCAATTAAAAAGTTGAGAATATAATTAAAAACTGCCCATTCAACTTGGCTAGGAGAGAAAGGAGTGCCCCAACAATAGAAAGGAGGTCATGGGGAAGATAAGAAACCTTGAAGGTACAACAGTAGTAGAGAAAAAGCTGCATAGGAGGCTCCCCAGGCTGACTGAGAGTGGTCTTGAGCCACCAGCATCTGTAGATGGAGGAAAGCCTAGAAACTGGAATCTCTTACCAAGGTAAGCATGGATCTGGGGAAGTGGGAGTTGACAGCAGCTGATAGCCCCGGCCTCTGAAAACCAAACCTGCAAGTAGTGGATACTGAAAACACAATGCAAGCTTCCCCTAGAGAAGGCCTTCAAGATCCCAGGGCAGAAGCAGCACTTGGCAGCCATAACAGGCAGTGACATAGCAGGAGGCATTAGGAAAAAAAGTAAAGAAGCTTTTAAACAAAAATAGGGCCACCTTGAGTCAATAGTGCTCACTGAAATGCACCAAACACAAAAGACTTGACTATAGATTGTGTCCCTCTTATGCAGTTTACAAAATAATAGGATAAGAAGGCCCCAACATGAGTGACAGAGTAGAAAGAGGGGCAATGGTTGAATCTTTGAAAAAAGGGGACATAGAAGGTCCCTGATTCCCCAAACTGCATGTTTCTAATGTCTTATAGAATTTGGAATTTATGTATATATAAATTTTAAAAATAAATAAAGTGATAGGTTATTAGTCACTTAGAGAAAAATTTAAAAATAGAGTGGGAGGGCCAAGAAGGCAAAGGGAAAGGATTGCAATGTTAATGTAATATATATGTGCTCAAAATACCCAAGTTTAATGTAACCATTGTGTACTTCATATAAACACTAATAAAATGAGAAGAAAAAGAAAAAAAAAATAAGAGAGCCCAAAGATGAGCTGTTCAGAGTAAAAGAAGGCTCAGAGTTTTGGGGAACACTTTTAAACAGTGCCTGGGAGAAAACTGGCACAAGAGACAATTGTGGAGGAGAGAGGAAGAGCACTGACACTATGAACAGCTCAGGCATAGTGGGAGCCCCTGTGAGGGTGGAGAGCCCCACCTTTGGGCGAAGGGAAGCCAGACAGGTGGGAGAGCTTTCCTGAGAGGGTTGGGAATGATCAAGAGGCCTCAGAGGCCATTGGATTGTTGGGTCCTCCCTCCCTGTCTGCTCCCAGCACAGGACAAATTTCAGCTACTACCTGCTCCCTTATACCTGATCAAAGAACCGCTTGGCTGGGCCTTTAAAGTGTAGTTCCTCAACAACAGAAACATGGGAAGAAGGCAAGGCAACAGGGCAACAGAGAAACGCCTGTGACCCAGAAACTAATGTCATGGACCCTGAAATAGTGGAACTCATAGAAATGGAAGTAAAAAAAGCAAATAGACAAGTTCGAACAAGGTTTTCTTAAAGGAGTGTAAGCAATGATGTCTTGAAGAGGAGCTTACTAAACATAGTGGTCCTAATGAATACAAAGCTTACTGAGCATATAGAAGCCACAAATTAAAAATTTTCTGAGGTAAATAAGGAAATGCAAAATATGAAGGAACATTTTGATAAAGCAATGGAAATTTTGAAAAGAAATCTAGCTGAAATTCAGGATATAAAAAAATACACTTGAGAGCAGGGTAATTCAACTCAAACATTGTGAGGACTGAATTTCAGACCTTGAAGACAAGACTGAGTAAACAAATGCTATAATGAGGCATGATTCCAAAATTAAAAATGAGCGAAGTAGCTGGATGCCACAGCTGATGGATGATTCGAAGAGAACCAATCTCAAAGTTATGGGTGTGGGAGAAAGAACAGAAGACAGCACTGAAAGAATAAAAATTTATTCAGTGAAATCATACGGAAAAATTTCCCAAATCTAGAAAAAGAGATTAATTTTCAGGTACAAGAAGCTTATAGAACACCAAATAACCCCAGCCAGTAGTGAGACTTGCCATGACATATCAAAATCAAAATCTCAGAAATACAACATAAAGAGAGAATATTAAAAGCAGCAAGAGAAAAAGAGACATTATTCTACCAAGGCAAACTCATTCAAAATGCAAACATTAAAGGCTAGGAGAGCCTGGAGCAAGATCTTTCAAGCTTTGAAAGACAGCAAGTGTCAATCCAGGCTGTTGTATCCAGCAAAATTATTCCTCAAAATTGAAGAGGAAGTAAAAATATTTTATGACCAAGAATCCCTAAAGAAATTTGCAACCACTAGCCCAACATTGCAAAGAATACTTGAAAGAATCTTTGCAAGAGACCAGCAGCCCAAAAGAATATGAAAGAAAGGAAATATCTAGAGAGAAAGTGTAACAAAAAATAGACATCAATCATTTGTTTGGTATCCCACTAAAACAGTACCAGCTTTCTCATAAAATCTGTGAAACTTCCCCATAATTATTTTTATTAGTATATTAATTTGCATAATTTGCATTAGTATATTAATTTGTATAAAATCTTAATCTGTGAAACTTTTTTAATGTGCATGATGTGTATAGCTATTTAGGTGGGGTGGAGTGGCAGAAGGTAGTGGTTTTGATATGGGATATTATTACTTTTAAAAATAATAATAGTTGGTAAATAAATGGTTCTTGGAATATTTTCCCCAAAGCTCTCATTGAGTGGTAAAGATAAAAGATCAGATAGCCGTAGTCAGTTCAACCTGTGACTTTTGAATTTTGCTTTTAAACTTCATGCTCTGCAACTAAATTTGTGATAATGGTCATCCTTATGTGTGTGACGACTAGAGAGATGATGTCATCGTGAGGGAATCAGGAGGCATGCCTGGATGAGGATTTGGGAGCCATGCCTAGATCAGGAATTGAGAAGCGGCTTGGATTAGAGTGTGAGTGATTTGTGGGTCTGTGATGAGGGAAGAGCGCCCACCCAGATATGGGAGGCCCAACTGGGGACTGCAACGGTCCAAAAGGAAGGAAGAAGAGGGACTGTCACAGCTTCTTCCTCTGGGAAAGCTCTCATCTTCACAATTGTCTACGGATGCCGACTTGCTACACATGGCGGATCTTCGTCACAGATTCACTCAGTCTGGACCTGCCCCGTCTGCCCGTTTCTGATCTTCAGTCACTGATCTTCAGGCTCCAGTCCTCACCATTGTTCTTTGAACAACTGAGATCTGCAGCAGAATCTTAACCTCACCGGCTGTCCTGCAGTCCCAGACAGGAGATCTACTTCGTGGGTGAGCAGCCATCTTGGGCTGTCATTGTCCTTGGATTTGCAAGCCTTCCTAATTGATCATTTTTAAAATAAACTCTGCAAATTTTACCTTTTGAAAGAACCAAAACTAATACACTCATGTCTTCCTGATTCTCTTTGGGAATGAACTTTTAAAGAATTCTGAAATAAATATGTCACTATATCTATTGCTTTATGTGTGATATACTTCTTGATGTAGGCTTAAGTTTATTTAATGTAGCAAATCATCTGTTTGGTCTTTGATATAAGTTTAGCCTAAGAAATCTGACTGCGGTAATGATAACTTGAGTGTATTTTGTATGGATGTACAATAAATAAGCCAGATCTTGGAAGAACCCAATATGCCCTATTACAGATGACTGAGTAAAGAAGATGTTATATATATATATATATATATATATATATATATATATATATATATATATATATATATATATATATATAATGGAGTCTTACTCTGTCATTAAGAATGACAAATTTGAGTCATGTTTCAGAAAATGGATGTACCTTTAGAACTTCATGCTCAGTGAAATGAATTAGATCCAGAAAGTTAAATATCATATGGTTTCTGTAATATGAGAAAACCAAACCATAAAAAATGTAAGAGATATGGAAGAGAGTAAGAGGATGGACTTGTGGAGACCGAAAGGGAAAGGAGAAGTGGTAGGGTGATAAGGAGAAAGGCAGGTGATATGTTAAAAAAAATCAAGTGGGGGTGGTAGTGGGAATTGGGGAGGAGAGGGAAGTTGTGGGAGGGTCAAAAAGGGGAGGGAAAAGGATCGTAACTTTTTTTTGAGACAGGGTCTTGCTCTGCAGCCAAGGCTGGTCCTGAACTCACTATGGGCCGCCTGCTCAAGATCACGGCCAAGTAACAGCTGCACAATGTCTCCTCATTGACCCACTTAAAAAGTCAAGAATTTAGTTAGAAAATGCATCTTCTGTGTAGCTTGGAAAGAGAGGAGCACCTCAACAACTGAAAGGAAACCAGGGGAAGGTCAGAAATCCTGAAGGATCATTGAAAGCAGAGAGAAAAAAATAGTCTCAGCAGCTCCGGAAGCTGCCTCAGGCCGGCTGCAAATGGGTGGCCCTGTAGGCAGCTGCAGGGGGAGTAAACCTCACGTGGGCCCTGACATTAGATGGAGCTGAGAGAGGACGGAGCACCTCAACAACAGACAGGAGGCTGCAGGTGGGTCAGAAATCCTGAAGTCACATCCGAAGAGGAGGAAAAAAGCAGCCAACTTGGTGCAGCCCCAAGCTGCTGGCATCCACAGACCACACGGTGGAAAGTCTGGAGCCAGAACCTCAGCCTGAGGTAAGCGCAGATCTGGAGAAGTGGGAATTGTCGGCAGCTGGCAACCCCAGCCTTTGAGACACCAACCCGTGGGTGTGTGTACTACAAATGCAACATGCGCTCCCCCTACAAAAGGCCCTGGGAGTCCAAATCTGAACTCACCATGGAACCCAGGCTGTAAGGTTTGTAATTTTGATGTTATATATATATGTGCACTAAATGCTCAAGTTCAATGTAAACATGTATTTCATATCTACATCTATATATTAATAAAAAGGGGAAATTTACCCTGCCTTTTTCGGATTTTGGATTCAGTTGGATTCAGATTGGTCCTAAGAATCAGAATTTTCAACAAAAATTTTCATCAACTCTGATGCAGGATACTGAGAACTAGAAGTTGAAAAATTCTGGAGTAGGCAATAAAGTAAACTCCAGACAACAAGACTTAAAAGACCTCAAAAATAAATCAGACACAGATAGTTGAATACTGCATGGTTTCTCTAATATGGGGTATGCAAAGTATAGAACAGTAAAAAGCAAAAAAAAAAAAAAAAGATTGATAGTGGGAAACAGAAGATAGATTTTGTGGAGCGGGGCGAGGATGTGGGGAAAGGGGAGAAGGGAAAACGGAGAAGGACGTGGGAAGCAGAATGGTGAATGTGTGGCACGGGTGGGCATCACTTTCCCCATGGTGAATGTGCACACTAATGGAAAGAATAATTTTGGGAAAACGTAAGCCTAAGCAAGCACACTTCAGAGTCCCCGGCCTGGGACATGGCAGGTGGTAATGCAACCAGAAAATTCTTTGTGTTCCTTATTTTTAAATTCTTTTTGAGTTTGGGCTTCTGAGACAAACTCAAAAAAGCAGTCCTATTGATACCATGCTGCCTGCCTGAGTGCTTGAGCTCGGGCATCAGTCCTTGAGACACAAACTGAAATCTTGGCTTCTCTTAAATCTTGAGCTTTCTGGCTCTGGACTGGGACTTACACCACCTGCTCGCGTGGTTCTCAGGCCTTCAGACTAGAACTTAGACCCCTGGCTTTCCTGAGCCTCCAGCTTTTTGACTACAGATCTTGCTTGAGGTTCTCAAACTCTGTGATTGCATGAGACAATTTCTTACGATAAATCTTTGTTTTTTATTCTCTCTTGCTCTCTGTAGAAAGCCCTGACTAATTCATAGCATGTATCAGAATTTCATTTCTTTTAATGTATGAATAATATTCATCTACCTACCTACTTTAAGATATTTGAATTATTTCTATCTTTGACTATTGTGAGAAATGCTGCTATGTATATAGGTATACACAATACTTTTTAGGTCCTTACTTTAATTCTTTTGGATATTATGTGATTAGACGAGTTACTATATCATATGGCAATTCTGTGTTCTTTTTTCCCATTTTATTGATATGTGTAAGTGCAAAATTTAAGGTTTACAATGAAGTTGGGCATTTTGTGCACATATGTATATTGTCTAGGTGACAAGGGCTTTCCCACTCTCCTTTTGTCCTTCCCCTTATTCACCTCTCCCTCCCTCCCCACCTTACCCCCTTGTTCACTTTGTTTTTCGTTTTAAGTTCCATGAGGTAGTTGTGATCGGGTTTCTCATATCAGAGAGACCATTTGATGTTTCATCTTCTGCTTCTGACTCACTTCACTAAGCATGATGTTCTCAAGTTTCTTCCATTTGCCTACAGAAGCCTCCATGCTGTTGGATTTTATAGATGCATAATATTCCATTGTGTATAAATACCACAGTTTGTGTATCCATTGGTCTGTTGATGGATATTTTGGTGATTTCCATATTTTAGCTATTGTTAGTTGTGCCGATATAAACATGGGTATACATATATCTCTGTTATGTGTTGTTTTGGCCTCTTTTGGAAGCGGTTATACGAATTTCCATTCCCACCATCAGTGCATGAGTGTTCCTTTCTCCCCACAGCCTCCCCAGCACTGATGACTATTTGACTTGTTGATATAGGCCATTCTGTCTGGAGTGAGATGGTATCTTAGTGTTTTTTTGATTTACATTTCTCTTATGGCTAGAGATGTTGAACATCTTTTCATGTATCTATTGGCCTTTTGAACTTCTTCGTGAGTGAACTGCCTCTTCATTTCGTTTGCCCACTTTTCAATAGGATTCTTTATTTTGGTAGGCTTATTTTTCTTCAGCTCCCTGTGTATTCTAGTTATGAGCTTCTTATCTGAGTTGTTGGTGGTGAATTTTTTTTCACAGTCTGTTGGTTCTCTTTTTACAGTGTTGATAGTTTCCTTTGCTGTGCAGAAGCTTTTTTATTTGACAAGATCCCATTTGTTGATAATGGGGATAATTTCTTTTGCTCTTGGTGTCTTGTCAAGAAAGTCTTTGCCTACCCCTATGTCTTTTAGAAATTTGCCTAATTTGTCTTCTAGAAGGTTTAGTGTTTCATTTTTAATGTATAGGTCTTTGATCCACTTTGATCTGATTTTGGTGCATGGTGACAGGTGTGTGACTAGATTCATTCTTCTACATGTGGATGTCCAGTTTTCTGAACACCATTTGTTGAACAGGCTGCCTTTTTTTCATCATATGCATTTGGCCCCTTTGTCGAAGATTAAGTAATTGAGGACATTTGGGTTTGTTTCTGCATCTTCAATTCTGTTCCATTGGTCTGTCTATTTTTTGTGCCAGTACCAAATTGTTTTTACAACTATGGCTTCATAGTATAGCCTGATGTCTGGAACTGTAATGCCTCCTGCTTTGGTCTTGTTGCTCAGGATTGCTTTGGCTATTCTTGGTCTCTCTTGGTTCCATATGAATTTAAGAATTGTTGTTTCAAGTTCTTTGAAGAAACTTGTAGGTATTTTGATAGGAATTGCATTGAATCTATATATCAGTTTCGGTAGTATAGTCATTTTTACTATATTTATTTTACCTATCCAAGAGCAAGGGACACCTTTCCATTTTCTACTGTCTCCTATAATTTCTTTCTTCAATGTAATGTAGTTTTCTTTATATAGGTCCTTCACATCCTTGGTTAGGTATACTCCTAGGTATTTAATTTTTTTCTAAGCTATTGAGAATAGAATTGTTTTTCTGAGTTCTTGATCAATAAGTTCATCGTTAGTGTAGAGAAAAGCTATTGATTTTTCAGTGTTAATTTTGTAGCCTGTGATTTGGCTAATATTTTTTTTTTTATTTCCAAGAGTTTTGTAGTGGAGTTTTTAGGGTCTTCCATGTAGATAATCACATCATCTGCAAATAAGGATAGTTTGACCTCCTCCTTTCCAATGCAGGTTCCCTTTATTTCACTTTCTTGTCTGATTGCTATAGCAAGTGTTTCAAGGACTATGCTGAGTAAAAGTGTTGACAGTGGGCATCCTTGCCTTGTTCCTGATTTGAGAGGGAGTGATTTCAATTTTTATCCATTTACTATGATATTTGCAGTAAGCTTAGCATATATGGCTTCTATGAGTGTTTGGTAAGACCCTTCTCTGCCTATTTTTCTCTGTGTTTTTGTCATGACAGGGGTGCTGAATTTTGTCAAAGGCTTTTTCTGCATCGATTGAGATGATCATGTGGTTTTTCTTTTCACTTTAGTTGATAGGATGTATTACATTGATTGATTTACATACGTTGAACCAGCCTTGCATCTCAGGGATGAAGCCCACTTGAGCATGGTGTATGATCTTTCTGATTACTTGTTGGATTCTATTTGCCAGAATCTCGTTGAGGATTTTTGCATCTATATTCATTAAGAATATTGGTCTGTAATTTTCCTTCCTAGTTAAGTCTTTGTCTGCTTTTGGGACTAGGGTGATGCTAGCCTCCAGAAATGAGTTTGGTAGTATTCCATCACTTTCTACTTTATGAAACATTTTGAGGAGGATTGGAGTTAATTCTTCCCTAAAGTACTGAAAAATTTCTGCTGTGAATCCATCTGGTCCTATGCTTTCGTTTGTAGGTAGAGCTTTTATTACTGCTTCAATTTCTCTGTGTGTAATGGCGTTGTTGAAGATTTTTATGTCTTCCTCATTTTATTTTGGTATTTTTATATGTATCTAGGAAGTCATCCATTTCATCCCATTTCTTAAATTTGTTAGAATATCGGTGTTCAAAGTAATTTCTTATAATATTCGGAATTTCTGCAGTCTGTTGCAATTTCACCCTTTTTATTTCTAAATGCACTAATCTGTGCCTTTTCTTTCCTTTCCTTGGTGAGTTTAGCTAGGGGGAGTCAATTTTGTTAATTCTTTCAAAGAACCAGCTCTTTGACTCTTTAATCTCTTTTATTGTCCTTTTAATTTCATTTTCACTTATTTCAAATCTGATCTTTCTAATTTCTTTTACTGCCTTTTGGGTTATGTTTTTCTTGTTTCTCTAGGTCTTTAAAGTGCATCATTAGTGCATTTATTTGTGACTGTTCTGTTCTTTTGATGTGTGCATCTGTGTTCATTTTTAAAAATAAACTTTCCAATTGTTTCCACAGTGGTCAGTATTCCAATTGATGTTAGAATTATCCCACTTTTAGCTAGTGGATGCCAGCCATTTTGGATTATCACTTACCAATAATTGTCGGTGGTTGTGATGATTAATTTTATGTTATCAACTTGGCTGGAATAAGGAATGCTCAGACAGCTGGAAAATGTTACTTTTGGATGTATGTATGAGGAAATTTTCAGAAGAGATTAGTGTTATAATTGGTAGACTGAGTAAAAAGGCTACTTTCACCAGTGCAGTTGGGCACCATATGATTTGTTGAACAAAAAGCAGAGGAAAGTGAAGTCCCTTTGTCTTCTTGAGCTAGGGTATCATCTCCTTTCCTCAGGCATTGGGGCTACTGGCTCTTGGGCCTTTGGACTCCGAAACTTAACCAGTGGCCTAACCTATTCTCAGGCCCTTGCACATGACTGGGAGTTATGTTGCTAGTTATTGATCTACCAAATTATAGCACTGGTTTTCTTGACTCCCTAGCCTATAGATGGCATGTTCTGGGCCATTGTAGCCTTCATAATTGCATAACCCAGTTTCTTAAATTTCTCTCTGTAAATGTACTGTTGGTTCTATTTCTGTGAAGAACCCTGACAAATTCGGGATTTGGGGGTTTTTGGCCACAAGCAGCTGAAAGTAAGTCTGGATGTATCTTGGGTCTTCCTGTGTCAGCAAATGAGGGGGAATAAGCAGAATTCTAGGGGATGCCTATGAGTAACACAGCTATGAGGTTATCAGTGGAGCAATGATGGTAGCGCACAGCATGGTATCAAAGGAACAATGCAGGCTTTAGTGGTGGGAACCCAAATTCAAATCCGTGCCTGAGCCTGACATCTGACTACGTTGGCAGATAACTTCATCTTGCCCAATTTTTCTTTAGGATGTGAATTTCCAGGAAACAAGTATAATGACTCAATTTTTTGGCTGCTTTGTGTTTAACATGATGTTGGGAGGCGAGTAGCAACCAATAAATGTTGCCCCTCTCTCCTCCTATCCTGTTCCTTCATATGTGCCACTGTCCCTGTTGAGATAGAGGATTCTTTCCAAGTGTCTGTAAAACATTTCTATCAAGCTCACTATCAGTGTGACTAATGCTTCTTTGGCTCAGTTTTCTCATGTGTGATTAGGAACAACAGGTTGGCCTGATTCATGGCACACATATTGAAGGGCAAAATGAGGTCACATATGGGATGGTACGAGGAGAGGATGAGTGAACACCAGCCCACCATCAGAATTGTCGATTGTGGCGCCACTCTGGTACACGGGTACTATCAAGTCACTCTACTTGACAGGGTATCTATCTCAAGAGATTATTTTTGCCTACGTATAGTGAAATTTTGGACACCCTGTACAGTGTGTTTAATGCATGTATTATTTTTTTCATAGCATAAGTTTTACTTCAAGGATCATAACATTAGTTTTACTTCAAGTATCATAAATTAATATTGAGCAAGCAAATTTTTGTATTTTTCATATTTTTATACGTATGGTGACAGTTGGGACAACCTACAGGTTTTTCCGCTGGCTTAGGAGCTCCAGATGTGGTAATGCAAAGACAGTCTTGTTTCATTTTTCTGAGAAGAAATGAGCTCATGAACAAGGATGTGAGTGGAACTGTCTTGAAGTATCTATCTTGGGAGCTCTCCAAGACCTTCTTTCTTACTGGGTGGGAAACAGTTCTGGAGAAATAAAGCCTGATACTATTTGCCCTGGCATATGGAAAAGGAGAATTTTAAGAAAGCTGAACTCCACAGAAATCAGAGTCACACTTGGAGCTTAAGGAATATATAGACCTTTTGAATGTTTAGAACATACTTAAAAGGGAGCTTGTTGATATGGGATGATTTGGAAATATACTTACACATGGACAGTTGTCCCCACTAGCCTGTGTTTTCCCTTTTCAAGCCTTCAGTTACCCAAAGTTAATGATGGCTTGAAAATATTAAGTAGAAAATTCCAGAGATAAAAAATTCCTAAATTTTAAATTGCATGTTGTTCTGAAGAGCATGATGAAATCTGTTTGTGTTTGCCTCCATCCTGCCCAAATATGAGCTATTCCTTTGTCATCAGCTCCCTTGGTTCTCAGCAGGGAGTCCCTCTATGCACCACCTGTCCCCCATCAGTTACCTGGTCATCTGTCTGTCCCAGTGCTTGTATCCTTGGAAGCACTGTTTTCACCAACCATGGCCCCAACATGTAAGAGCAGTGATGGTAACAACTTGCATGCACCAAAGGAAAGCCACAAAGTGTTCTTTTTAAGTTTAAGATAAAAGTACGATAAGATATTTTGAGAGAGACTGACTATATTCACACACATTCATATAACTTTTATTATGGTAGTTGTTATAATTGTTCTATTTTCTTATTAGTTGTTGTTAATTTTGTACTGTGCCTAAAATTAAACTTTGTCATAGGTGTGAAGGTATAGGGAAGAACAGAATATATAGAGTCCAGTACTACCCTTGGTCTTGTGCATTCTTGAAGACCTTGAACTGTATCCCCCTGGCTAAGAGGGGACTGCTCCATGTACTTAAATATGTATTCCCTATAAGTAGCATTGAAAAATTAAGAGTGTGTGCATGTGTTTACCGAAGTCGTTTTAATTTTGAGTAGTATGAAAGGGCATGACGGAGGCCTGGCAGAATGAGTGAGGAAGGGCAGACCTTGTGAATATCCTTCCAAGTCCTGGTGACCTGTCCCTTCCAAGTCACGCCCTAGTGATCCCCTCCTTCCAACTGGGCTCCACTTCTTAACAGCAAATGGAATCTGCAGATTTTCCCCAACATCCTAATACATGAAGATTTTTGGTGACATTTTATAACCAAACCATAATATTATATATCACAACCATAATGCTCCACTTCCGTTTGAATGCACTTTTCCTACTGCTCTTCCAACCTTCTGAAGCAGTTCTGGGAATCCCTTTTATGAGTGTCTTTGGTTGTGCTATCATGGATGCTGCCTCAGTGTCTTAGGCTGATTCAAGATGCTACCTTTTATGGTCATTTTGATTTTGGAGAAGAGCCAGAAGTCAGATGGTGCACATCTAGGGAATAGGTGGATGAGAACCAACTGTAATGTTTTTATTCATTAGAAATTGCCATATATGTTTGACCAATGCAATATGATAAAAATATGGTGGAGGTTTAAGCGTAAAACATTTGCTGCAATAGAGGATACATTCCATACTCCCTCTCCACCTTCTGCCCAATACTGCAGGCATTTCCCCTTGTTTTGAACACACTTATCCTTCCCGTAATGATGTGGATATGAAGTGTCCCCTAAAGCTTCGTGTATTTGGATGTTGTGCATGGACTTTATGCGCCATTAGGAGGCGGGGCTTTGTTAGGAGGGGTAGATTAGAGGTGTGTGGTAGATGACAGGTGGGTGGCACATTACTGGGTTTGTGACCTGGAAGGCTTTTCCCCTCGTTTCTTCTGGGGGCCCTTGGTCCTTCCTCTTTTGATGCCATGAGCAGCTGTTCTCCACTTGATACTTGCTGCCATTACCAGATGCCCATCAGTGGACAGGCCTCATGAAATTGTGGGTAATGTGTCCGGCCACACACATGTGACTAAGACATCACCATTCTTGGTGACATGTCTTTTACTCTAAAAAGTCTGAAGAAAAATAATTTAAGCATTCACTGTATTTTTCAATCATCTCTTATAAGATGTTTTTAGATCTTGGGTTTTCTCTTTAAAATTCAGGTGAGCATTTAGTTTTTATTGTCTATTTGCTTTGACAAAAACATAATGTAGTGATTATCATCTCTGATAAAGTATATTTTGACTATTATTTCATATAATGTGTCAGGCTTTGTTCTGAATGATCATTTTTCTTGATACATAAATTGTGTTTTATAACTTATAAAGCCACACATGTGAGTTTTCATTTGTGGAGTTAAAAGTAGGTTTGTAGATTTTTAAAAATGATCATTACAAGAGAAAGCACACACACACACACACACACACACACACACACACACACACATATATCATCTGACCATACAAAACATTTCTCATGAATTTAAAGATAATTAAAAATATACATATAAGTTACACTTGTTTTCCCTCCCCCCAAGCCTTCCAGTACAGTCTGTACTCCAGGAAGAAGTGCTACACTCCTGGAGGTAATATGTATCCTTGTGGGCAAAACATGAGATGGGATAGCATCCATGATGTGTTTTTTCTTGTTTTATTCAACAAAATCATCATATTTAAAAAATAAAAATCATAAATTTTTGTTGAGTTTACTTTATACTCTACATAAAACCCACTACATGTGTTGCCTTAGTAACCTTCCTTCACTGGGATGCAATACCCAACACCCCAACTTGGGGAGGAAAAGTTTATTGTAGCTTACCATTTAGAAATCTCAGTCTGTTTAAGCCAGAGATGCCAAAAGGGCTTGGCATGGAGGAACGGTGTTTAGGTGTGGTGCTCAGGATACAGAGAGATCAAGGAAGTGCTAGGGGACAAGACTATGTCTTCCCAGGCCATGCTGTGGGAACCCAGTGACCCATCCCTTCTGACCAGGTCCCGCCTCTAAATAGCACAGGACATTATTGAAGAGTTAATCCACCGAGTATAGCATTCCCAGAATCCGATCACTGTCTAAATACATGAGGTTTCTGGGGACATTTCAGATTCCAACCATACCACGTATGATCTCATTGTATCCTGCAAACCTTCCTATGTGTTATCTTGTTTTACTTTCCATTTTGACCCTGAGGAAGTAGGTCTAAACTACAGTGATTCCCTGCTGAAGTTATTTGTGGTCACTTCATTCTGCAAGCTGAGAAGAGACGATTGCAACACAGACAGCTGGACTGTGAACTCGCCTTCTGGATTGCTAGTGGCCCAGAAACTAATAATCTCATTGAATTATATCAAACGTTACATTGATTTTGCCAATTTGGAACAGTGAAAGTAAGGTGAGAAAGCAAGCAATATGAATGTTGGCCAGAGACTTGGTTTTATCATTTCCATTGATTCTCTTGTACAGCCTTCTTTTTCCCAAGCCTCAAAATATCCCCCCACTGCTCTTCCTAACACCTCTAGAGGAGTCTTACTGATTTGGGTTGGAGGCTGCAATCTCGTGCTTAGAGGGTTTTTGATTTCTCCTGTGTGCCACCTCACAGCTCATTGTTGACAGAGAGACCAACAGCACAGACTCTAGGATTTTTGCTGAGTAAGGTGAGGAAGACCTTCTAAAAAATAGTTTCTCTTTAGAGTGAAGAGTTGTTTTCTTCCAAGCAGATTTCACCGAAGATGCTCCTGAGAAATATTTTAAGTTAGTAGTCAATATGTATTTGTTTCCATCATTTATAGCCGGGCTTTAAAAGGCATTGTCAGGTGAAATGGATATCTACTGTGGCTAACATCTTGATTTATTCTTCTGAGAAGTTTCAGATATATTGATTAGAAAGAGGCTGTGATACTTGATTCATCTTAATACTTTAAAAACTTCTGCTTAAAAAGCTACAGCAATTCCCTGTTGAAAACAGCATCAGACTGACGCATCTCCGTTTGACTTTCTAGACTTTTAACGCTGTTCTGGTTGTGGAGCCTTGCCTCCCGTCACTTGCCCAGATGAACTGAGTATTCTGACAGGCTCAGTCTCTTCTCTCTCGTATAATAGACATCCATCTTCTCCTGCTGCTTCGCTAGTGTGGGACCCCAACTCACTCCTTAGGTGTGAGCAGAGCAGGAATGTGGTAGTAAAGCAGCAAGCTCTGGATTCAGGTATACTCATGTTCAAGTTCTTGCTTAGCTTCTGACTGGCAACGTCTTTTACCTTTATTAGTTTATTTTTCATCTGCAAAAGGAGGAGAATGGTGACATAATACACTTTTAAGAAGGTTACCCCAATGGTTGCTCTTGGTGTTCCTGCCCCAATGTGGCATCCCTTCCTTTCAGGGGGGTGGTCCCTGTGGCTTGCTCCTAACAGCTGGTGAACAACAAATGCTGTAGAGAGCATTTGATCGTACCTATAACATCTGCTTTGCTAAGAAACCCTCTTCCTTGCTGGCTTTGAGGAAGAAAGCCATCACATTGCGGGGTGTCATATGAAGAGAGTCGAGTGGCAAAGAACTCAGAGTAACCAACAGGTAATGGAAGCCCTTGTTGGTCTGATGCCCTGTGGGGAGTCAAATGCTACTGTTATGGTTGGATGTAAAATGTCTCCCCCACACCTGATGCATCTGGAGGTTGTGTATTACCTATGGATTTCACGTGCTGCTAGGAGGTGGGGCTTGGTCAGGAGCGTTGGAGTCTGAACGTGTGGTAGATGGTAGGCATGGGTCTACTACAGGCATGTGACCTGAAAGGATATGAACTGCTGCCCCAGCTTCTTTTTGAGGCTCCTGGTTCTTCCTCTTGCAGTGACCTGAACATCCATTCTCTGTTAGGCCATTTCTGACCGCTACCTATGAATAGACTGAGACCTGTTTCCTTCCTTAAATTGTGGATGTTGGATATTATGTCTCAGCAACGAAACATAACCAAGATGGCTGCTGATCATCATGTGGCCTAGTCGGGCCTCAGGTAAAATCCGGTGCTGACCCATACTTTGGCTACAATCAGCAGAGGATTTAGGTTACGCCTGCACTCCTGGATAGGAGATACTGCATCTGTGCTGCCTCAAGCTGCAAAGTTTGTGGTAATATTGTTATGCAGCAGTAGATAACAGATATAGGTGGTGTCTACCTTATGTAATTGTTGTGAAAATTAAACGAAATAATGCACGTGAAGACTTATGACTGTCCTCACTGCATGGAAGAGAACAGTTAAAAGGCTTATCTTCTGATTCCTCCCTCTGCCCTTCATCTTTCACTGACATACCTGTAGCTGAGTCTCTGGAGCATATAGCAGGGCTAGGAGAGACGTTTATCTCACCTTTCAGCTGGTACTTCCATTCCTCTACACATTTCCTTTTGGTCTAGTCTTTGTTCGCATAGCTATAGTGATGGGAAGCTCAGCCTCGAGGTTCTCCACTTATAAGAGTTAGGATTCCAGCATCCTTTGCTAATTAGGACACAGACTCTCTGAAGCAAATGAGATCAGTAGACTTACATCCTGATCATTTGAAATCTCAGCCTTGCTCAAAGAGATCTGCTAGAACTTTATTATCAAAAAGAATGTTCAACTAGCCAATGAGCACATCAAAATATGTACATCATCACTGGGAATTAAAAATCTGCAAATTAAAACCACAACACTGTATTAATATAGCTATGATTAAACAACTAACAGTACCAAATGTTGGCAAGTATGTAGACTAAGCAACTCCATCTCTGGAGGTAAAACCACCTGAAAAACTGGCAGTATTTTCCAAAAAGCGAAATATATATTTAGAATAGATAGCTGTCAGAAATATTTTCTGACACCCACCAAAAGATGTATACAAAATGTTTATAACAACATTAGTTGTATTAGTTTAGGTTAGAAGAAAACCCCAGATGTCTGTTAAAGGGGAATAGATAAACTATGCTATATCTACAAAGCAGAATGCTATATTACAACGAAACATAAAAACATAATTATATGCAACATGGATGAATTTCTCAGATACAATTTCTTGAGTGTAAGATGCCGGATGTTAAAGAGTAAAATTCTCTATGATCTGACTTATATAAAATTTGACAATAGGCAAAACTAACCCATGGTGATATGTGGGGGAAAGGGGTTCCACTGTAAAATGTCTTTATTAGACAGCCCCCCACCCCCCCACCCCAGATACACAGCTTGGCTCAATGAATCAGGCTTTAGCACAGTCTTACTTCAGCCTTTTGTTAAGTCCACCTACCACAGCCTCTGCGTCCTGTTGTAACGTCGCTGGGTTTTGCGAGAATCCATGCTCTTATTTCTGTGGGTTTTGGGGGAAAGTGTGGTACTGGGATTGAACCCATGGCTTCATATTTGTTAGACAAGTGAAACACCTATCAAAGAGCAGGACACATACGCATGTTCAACAAGAATTTTGGGGGAGATATTGAAGAAGAACCACATTCTTACCTAACAGTCAACTTCCTGCTATACAGGAACTTCTGTTTCCCTGCAATCCCTTATCTTTTTTTAAAAATAAATTTTTCTTTAAAGTTTCTTTAGTATGAACTGAGGTTTCTGTGTATTTAATTCTTATACACCTTACCTGACTAGCATACTGCTCTTTGAAATGTGCTCAGAAGGCAGCCTGTGACACCAACCAGCCCTCTGGGAGCCTGAGGCAGGAGATTTGCAAGTTAGAGCCCAGCCTTGGTGAATTAAAGAAACCCTGTCTTAAAAATCAAAACAAAAAATGGGCTGTAGATACAGCTCTGTGTGAAGGTCTGGGGCTTGGTTCCCAGTGTGAAAAACAAGAAAATAAAGAAATGTCGTCAGAGAAGCTGGAGACGATAGCTACGCCGATGCCGTCACAGGCGTCTTGGAGCGTGCCGTCTGGAAGCCTCTCAGAAAGAAATGGAGATGGAAGGAAGCCCAGGTTCTCAGGCTAAGATGGTCTCCGTTGATTGCGTTGCGCTGGGGCTCCCCTGGATCTGCATTTTGAGACTCAGCCTTAATTGTGGCTCCTAAGTAGCACCCACAGAGAGCGCGTGGTAGCAGACAGGGGCAGCTAGCGTCGGACCCACTGGGCCTTTTCAGACACACAAACTGGGATTTTAATGAGTGTCCTTGCTGAGGATCTTTTTATAACAGGGAAATGAAACTCAAACCTGTTTCCTGTTGGCGTGGTAAAGTCCATCGGGGATAATAACAGCCTCCGAGAACCTATTTTCTTACAATCCTGAAGTACCACGACAATCCTGTCTGGTGGGGAGAGGGGCTTCCTTTCAACTGAATAGTAAGTAGGCAGGAGGGCAGGAGCCCTGCTTGGGCTCCTAAGGGATGGAATTCCTTCCTACAGTGACTGTTGGCTTTCTAATTCCCTGATTTACTGCCAGCGTGGGCACAGACTCCGCTGGTGCCTGGTGTCACCATTCCATTAGCGTGTTTTGCACAGTTTATTGCTAAGCAACAGTTAACAGTGTGAATCCGCCTTCTGGGATTTCAACTTGGGTTTCACACGTGGAATGGCACTTTCCGTGTGGCAGCATAGCTACCGCTGTTCCCTGTTCCGCTTGCGCTGTTTTGGGGGAACCTAAGAGAACAGATGGAGGAGGTAACAGCGGGGACTTGGCCGTTCAGGGGTACGGTTTTGAAATGGTATTTATAAAAAAACCTTTTCTAATTAAGTACCCAATAATATGAAAGTCATGCTAAAGGTTGTAGATAAACTCAAAGCAATTCAATTTGGCCTCAAGGGGGAACTGATAACAGTAAAATAATTATGAAAATCCCAAAAGAGAGCAAATTAAAGGTCCACAGGAAGAAGTGAAAATCCTTACCCAGAAAAATTCCTCATGCTAATAATGAAAGGAAATGCACCTCTTCACTCTCATATCACACAGAATTCTTTTGAGCTAATGGGATATCACAAAAGCTTAAGAGGAACAATAGATCTCAAAGAAGAAACAAAAGAATAGAAGAAACATGAGAACTAAAAAGGAGCCCATTAAATAAAATGTTACTGAATTTTTTATCCATAAGGGAAGGGAACTCAGTATGTTTCAGTTTTAATTTTCTTTTATGTAGGTACAGGGTCTTGTGAAATACTTTGGTTAGAGTAGTAAATTACCAACACTTACGAGCACAGCCAAAAGAAAAACATGCGTTTTAATGTATGTATTATAAGAATACTGCTTTAAAAATTTGGAGTAATCTTAACCCCTTTCCGCTGAAGAACAAGAAAAATTGTGCTTGAAGTGTTTGAGGAAAATAGGACCTAGAGATTCTTTGCTTTTCATAAAAAGACGTCTGTTTTCTAGTCTCTTAGGATCTTGAAGAAATAATTCGGAAGGACAATAGTAGAGAAGAGCTAGAACTGAAGAGGGAAGTGTGTGTGTGTGTGTGTGTGTGTGTGTGTGTGTTCTAGAGATTGAATGCTGAGCTACATTTCTAGCCCTTCGTAAATTTTATTTTGAGACAGGTTCTTGCTGAGTTGGCCAGGCTGTCCTTCCTCAAACTTGTGATGCTCCTGCCTCAGTCTTCAGAGCAGCTGGGATTATTGGTGTGCACCACTATGCTGGGCAGAATATTAAAGTTTTGATCCTTGAAGTACTTGGAAAAACATAAGAAGGTGTGGCGTAAGTGGAACAAAGATTTACAGGGGATTAACATTCTGGAGCTAAGAAGAACTGATTGCGATGAACCAAATTCTCTCAAAATGTAAGAAAGTTTGAATAAAAACTTTTTATTAAAAGCTCTTTTACTTTTCCCCCTTTGAGATGTGGCTTCTATTCTGTAGTCCAGGCTGGTTCTGAACTCACTAGGTAGCCCGGGCTGGCTTCAAACTCCTGGCAGTCCTCCTGCCTCAGTCTTTGGGGTAGTGGGATTACTGGTGTTCACCGCTACTCCCAGATAAACTTTTACTTTAAACATGGCTAATCCACCAATATTTGATTCTACTTTCAACAGTGATATTCTAAATCCTTGACTTTGGCTTTGTGGATCAAAATCTGATACGTTGGTTTCATTCAGCTTGACAAACATCTATTGAACTTACCATGAGGTCTCCATACATTTATTTATGGATCTATAAAACTCATTGTGTCCTCAACAAGCGAACAGTCTAATGGTCAAGAGAGATAAGCAAGTTGTTATAGTATAAGTCCAAGGTTAGGAGCTGGTTCTGGAGAAGTAACCTCAGCTTCAGCTCTAGAGGTTGTGGTGAGTGACCTGGCTGGTTTGTATGTTAAGCCACAAATAAGCTCTGGATGGACACATCTGGAGTAAACATGACTGACCCTGGAGAAGGACAGCGAAGGGAAGGAAGAAACTTGAGCAGAGAGTCTCACACTTGATTATTATTATTATTATTTTTGGTGATGTTGTATGTCAAGTCCAAGGTCTCCATCCTCCATTGCATCCTTAGCCCATTGGTATTTATGATTTTTATAGATGAGCTTTGGCTAAGCTACCAGCCTGGGTTTGAGTTTACAATCCTCTTGTCTCAGCTTCCCAGAGTGCTGGGATTACAGGCCCTTACTACTAAGCCTGGCTTCCATAACCCTATGTCCTCTTATATTTCTAGAATATGTTACAGTGAGATTATATTCATACACAAGAAAAGTGTAAAAGAGATTAAAACATTTCTTCTCCTCCGGTTCACAGGTGGCACCTTGCTCCAGGCTAAGCCCTAGCTCCCAGTAGGGACTGCCATAAGGTATGCAATGTGATCTACATGGTGTTTGTCATAGGACCAAACAGTGTCAGCTTCAACCCTCGTCTTTCCGTTCCTTTCTGTCCTTGCTCAGAGACTGCCCCAGTCATTGGTTTTTGGTTATTCCTTTTTAAGTTGGTCCCTTTAAACTCGAGCCTATTCTTCAGAGCAGCAGTGAAACAGATTTGATGATTGGTGGTTAGTCCAGTAGAGGTAAATCTAAGGCTTTTAGTGACAGGCTCAAGTTAAGGAAGCAGAGATCCCGGAAATCAGTAATTTAATAAAGCAAAGCACTTTTTTCCCCTGGATTAAAGCCAAGCATCCTAGTTTGGGGGGCAGTGTGGCTCTGCATGATCACTCAGTGATGCAGGTTCCTGCCATGTGTTGCTGAGCCCTTCTATAGGGCGTGTAATCCTCTTCTGGGTTGAAGCTGGGGTCAAGAGAGACAGGAAAAGACAGGAAGTAGAAGAGTCATCACGAGTCGGAATGGCAGGTGTTACTTCCGGTTGGGTTGAAATGGCAAGAACTTAGAGATGACTAAACGGCCATAGGCAGGCTAGAGAATATAGTCCGGTTAGGCAGCCATGTGACTCTGTGCAGTTCAGTCACAGCAGAAGAAGGGAAGAACGGATGAGACAGCTAGCAATTTCCGCCACGCACCTCAAAACTGCGTAACTGTGGTTTACTTAATCATTCCTTGGCAGTGTCTTTGTTTCATAAGTTACCGTGGAACCATGGAAATGAGACCCTCATTCTAAATTTATATTATTGAATTACTGAATCAATTCAGACTATCTATTGAATCCTACTAAATGTCATATTGTTATTTTTAAAAAAATTTTTTTGAGACAGAGTCTGTCCTGAACTCATTGGTGAAGCTCAGGCTGGCCTTGGACTCAGGACAATCCAGCTGTCTCGGGTGCTGGGATTACAGGCATGTACCACCACACCCAGCTTTATGTGGTGCTGGGGAATCAAACCCAGGGCCTTGCCTGTGCAAGGCCAGTGCTTTAACCGCTGAACCATTCCTCCAGCCCCATATTGTTCATTGCATTTCCATCAACTGGAATAATTTTAAGGATTTTGTCATCTTTTTCTCAGTTTTATGCTATCTGTTCTATGCAAATGATCAGCCTGACTTCTCATTGAAATGGGTGTCAGAAACATTGAACAGGTGGCATGCTGCTGTGGATCTCTGCAGTTTTAACATTTCCCAATCATTCCTTTCTGGGTTTTGTTACTCACGCTGTGTGATTCTACACACATGTACTCTTAATGAGCTTATAGTTCTTTGTCTTTCTCATAGATACTGTGAATGATGCTAGTTATTGTTTTGATGACGAACATCCTGTTTGCCACCATCTGTTATAATGATGTAATATTTGTAGTGGTGGTAGGCAGGGTGATGTGAGTGCAGGCCATACAGTAGTCATCATACTGTATGAGAAATGTTTAGATTAAAAATATTGCAGGGCTGGAGGAATGGCATAGCTGTTAAAATGCTAGTCTAGGAAGTGCACAGCCTGAATTCAATTCCCCAGCACCGCATAGGCTGGGCATGATGGTGTATGCCTGCAGTGTCAGTACTTGGGAGGCTGAGTCAGAAGGATTGTTGTGAGTCCAAGGCCAGCCTGGGCTGCATAGTATGTTCAGGACCAGCCTGGGCTACAGAGCGAGATCCTGTATCAAAAAAGCATGAAAAGTGACATTATTCCCCTTAAAATACTCTCCCTCACATCAAACACAGGTATTTTCTCATTCTTGCCACTTTCAGAAGCATTTATGAAAATCCTCTTTCATGTCTTTATGATGGGTGATCAAAAATACAGTGAATGTTGCTGCCAAGTGCCATCCCTGGGAAGGACAGGCTTGTGAAACCCTTGTGGTGTGTCTTCATCCATCTTGTCCACTGGATGTGGTACCAGGAAACTTCTGGCTCTTCCTCAAAAAAAAAAAATGACCATAAACGGTAAATGGTTTGGATGGATTAAGGACATCACGGCAGCTACCACACTGTGACTAAGAATACTCGTAAAAGAGAATTTCCAAAACTGCCCCAAAAAGCAGCAACAACGATGGAATAAGTGTGTTTGAAGTAAGGGGGAGTATTTTGAGGGAGATCAATGGCAATGTGGATTTCATTGTAACAAATTTTTAAAAATTTAAACACATACTTTATTGTTCAATCAGATCTCTTGTCTAAGTAATGGCAATACACTGAGTGGAAAATGTTTTTATCCCTACGGAAGTCCCAAAAGTTCATGGAACCAGCCACATACCTAATATACTTTGGTGGCACTACTCAGTGAAATTTTCATTTGTAAGGAACACTTGAAAACTGATAATTTTTTCCCTTCTGGGGAAAAAATGGTGGTGGGATTCTGAATGGCTTTTATATTGTGTGTTTTAAATTTCTGAAATATTTGAATTTTCTACTTGCATTATGTTTATCCATTCACCCATTCAAAAATACAAAGAAAGATTATATGTGGTGGGCACTCAGGGGTGGCCCATTCCTTCATGGGATCTAGTGTCTGGTGGCCAGGCAATGCGGCCTAGTAGCTGAAGATGAGAAGTTTGGGATCAGGAGGCTTATATTCAAATTCAAGTCTACCATCTGCTGCCTTGTAAGGTTGAGTTACTTGGTTATTTCATTTCTCAGGGTTTTTTTTTTTCCTTTATAAAATGGGATAATAGGGGCTGGAGGAATGGCACAGTGGTTAAAGTGCTTGCCTTGCAAGTGTAAGGCCCTGAGTTCAATTCCCCAGCACCACATAAGGCTGAATGTGGTGACACATGCCTGTAATCCCAGCACTTGGGATGCTGAGGCAGGAGGATTTCCCTGAGTCCTAGCCCAGACTGAGCTACATAGTGAGTTCAGGACCATCCTGGGCTACAGAGTGAGACCCTGTTTCAAAACAAAAAAAGAGTTAATAATTGAACATCCTCACCTTTATTCCTGGTTGGGTTGTTAGGAAGGGTTAAACAATATGTGAAATATATCACATAGAATAATATGGAGCAAAATTTTTATTATTTGTTATAGTGAAAGGTACTATTAATATCATAATCATATAAGTAAGTGTAAAGCCAGCTATTTTGTGGAGTGGTCCAAGAGATTAAAGATAAGGGATATAATTTGGCCAAGGTTTCTTGAGGAAATGTAGAATGAACTGAGATTTGAGTTATCAGTAAAGAACAAGAAAGATATTAAGACCTCTTCTAAGAAATTCCCTGGAAGAGGTAGCCGAGGCTGGGCAACAGGTTGTCTAGTTAATGGGGCCGTTGGTGATATCTGCTGGCTGGCTGAGCGTTGATGTAAAATGGTCTTTGGTGGACAAGACGATAGAGATGAAAAGCAGAAAACGACTCAGGAAAAAGGGTGAGAGAGACTGAAGAGAGTGGAGGTCTTGGTTAATTATTTCGGGGCTGTGACTCAATGCCCAACATCCACAAGTTAGAGGAGGAAAGATTTATTTGGCTCACAGTTTCAGAAGGTCTCTCCCCCACACAGAGGCCCTTCACAAGGCAGGCAGCAGCAGTGGAGGTGCCTGGCAGAGACAGCCTGGCCAGCTGCTCACCCCATTGCAGACAGAAGCCACGTGAAGCAGGAGTGAAGACTCTGAGCTTTCTCAGAAGGAAGATGCCGTAATGTTTCTTCTTCCTTTCTTTACTTAGCTCAGCCGACAGCTCTGACTCCCACACCCAGGGTGGATGCCCCTCCTCTACTTTCTGCCCCCAAAGTCAACAGCACGCACCAGAAAGCTCTTTCTCGGGCACTCCCAGTCTCAACAAATTGGTGCAATCCTTCCAGTTTAAACCCCAAATATCCACCCTTTCCAGCCAAGCTCTACCTCTCAATAACACATAATTCCACATACAAGAGGCTCTCTCAGAGACACTGAATATCCAGACCATAGCAGAAGGCCATCCTGAAGTCTGTTCCTCAATGTAGGGGAGACTCCCAGCTGTCTTGGCAGGTGGACCACCATCAGGAGATTAGATCCTGGAAACTGTAGCTTAGAACTCCCACTGGCTCTTGGTACCCTAATTTCAACATGATTTTAGACAAAGGCGCGACAGGTTCCAGTGATTTCTAAATTATTTGTGTCACTGGGGAGGAAGGTATATTAGAAGCTTTAAGGGTAAAACTAAGGGTATTACTAATTTATTGGATACACAGGATTTTTTGAAGGAAGGTTTCATTAAAAAGTTAATAAACATGGTGAGATACGGACATATTTCTTAACTGTAGGCATTTTCAAACATTAATTTGCTAACAGGGATTCTGAATCTCCTGAGAAGAGTTTCTCCGATTTTAAGCTGGCAGACCCCTTGATGGTAGAATGTCATAGAGACCTGCAGGCTAGTTAAGGGATGAATCCATTGGGAAAGAGCCTAATGTGTTAACCCGGGCTGACTCTCAGTTGCCAAGGACAAATGAAGTTCTGAAACAGAGAGCTTGGAAGGACCTGTGCTGTGCTGACGGAGCTTTGCTGGATGGGAGGAGGGGACCAGAAGGAGACTGTGGAATGGGCATGAGCGGGGAGAGTTGCCTCCCGCAGACCTTCTGCTCCCACACACCATCGGTTGCAAGTAGCCTGTGTGGGGACGCAGGGACCCAGTGCCGTGGGGGCCCTTGTGGCTTCTTTCCCTTGGTTTTGGTAATAGCCAGCAGCAAGACAAAACTCACATTTAGGGGAGTGATGGGCAGAATAAAGCCAAACCTGCTTCTTTTCTAGCACCTTTTCCAGGCTTTCAAAGCTATCAAATCAAGTCTTTTCTTGAGATATAGTGCCCAAGGGTTTGAGATTCCCATTATTTTGAAAACCAGAGCTCCCTGGCCTCTTACTTAGTGTTTACGACTCCTTAGGTATTTGCAATACTGATTCCTCCGCCACAGTTTGTGGAGCTAGGCTCTTGCCCTCATTTAATACCAGCGCGAGGCTGCCTCAAAATGGCCTCATGGATCTCGAGCTGCTGCTTTTTGTTTTTATTTCTACCTCTCTATTTCTGTTTTCTAATTTTTAAAAAACTAAAATAATCCATTATCTGCAATTTTATAGAAAATATAACATTCATAAAGATACAACCCTACCATAGACAGATAGTGTCATTTTGGCATACAGTCATCTGATTTTGTTTATTTAATTTAAAAAATTAATTCATCAATTTATTTATTCTGTGGTGCTGAAGATTGAACTCAGGGTTTTTTTTTTTTTTTTTACATAATACAAATGTCCTACCCCTGATCTACACCCCCAGCCTGCCATCTGATATTGGTGCTGTGATTTTAATCTTTCATGAATCCAGATCATTCATGATTCAGTTTTGTATCCCTTTTCCCCCATATAATCTTGTATCATGACTTTTTTATGTCATTAAGAAGTCCGCATAAGTATTCTTCTTGGTGGCTTTCTCACATCCTGAGGATGCGAGGCTGTAATTTACTTCTCTGTTCAGTATCCTCTCAGCCACAGTTGTTCTCTGCTTTCTATCTGAATGTCTGTCTCCACATGGAGACGGTGGCTGCTAAGGACATGTGTGCTCTTCCCTTCCGGCCATATCCTCCCACTGCACAGTCTTTCTCAGGAAGTGGGCCTGAGCTTCCATTTTCATTGGTTTATTGAACACGGTCGACCTTTGTGTTGCCGTAGCATTTTCTCCTAAGCTTAAGCTTGCTGTGCTGTTTAACTTTTTTAGTCCTACTCGTACAAATGCTACCACTAGCCCTCTGTCTTTAATACATGCTCTTTCAAAATATCAATCTATCAGAAGGTTCCTGTATATATGCCTTGGGTGGTTCCAGTTAGTGCTGAGAAAGATTGCCCTAAACCGAGAGCTGCCTAGCCAGCTGAAACTTCCAGCCATTTACTACCTAACGCTTCTGTAACCATAAAAAGATGGTTCTTGGGCAAATCTTCATGCAGAAAACTTGAATTTTCAAAAGCCAGTTCATTTATTTTTCTCATGAAAATGCACATACACCTTGAAAAAGAGAAGTTTATTCTGCTTGGGCTGCCTGTGCCAGTTTTCTGTCACTATGACAAAATATCTGAGATAAACAATCTAAAGGAAGGAAAATGTATTTTGGCTCATGGTTTCTGAAGTTTTGGTCCATGGTCAGCTGGCTTCATTGCTCTTAGGCCTGTTGCAAGGCAAAAACATCATAGCGGAAGAGGGTGGGGGAGCAAATCTGCATACTTCATGGCAACCAAACATGGGAGGGGGATAGATAGATATTAAAGCTTGCTGTCTCTTCGCATAGATGCCAGAACTGTTGATTCAGGGCTGCTGCACACCTCACTTATTACCTCCTTGCAAACTCTATCTGCAACAGATGGATTTTGGGAGACACAATTCAGTCAATACCAAGAGACAACACAATATTTCGGTGCTGTGCAGTTTTTGTGTTTTGTTTATGTAATGTTTTTTTTTACTCCCTCCTTGTAAATTTTTTTAAGGAAGGGATAATATCACTTCTCATTGGTTGTAAGTGGAAGAATGATGCTGTCATTTGATATTTGTACTGTCAATCAGATCAAAAATGAAAGACTCAATGTAGTCATTTACCCTAATGAGCTTAGAGAGATTGACTTTAGAAAAACTCCACTTCCTTTATTCTTTTTAACTGGAAGCGGGGTAGAGAGTTTAAATGCTTGAGAACATGAAATATTTCAAGAGGTACATCAGTCATGAAGGGCTGAGAAATCAGTGAGGATTGCCTTGACATTCTCTGAGGTCTTTCTCTGTGACAAAGGGATGCTGTTCCAGGCACTTGGGATACAGACGTCATGAAACAAAATCCCCAGACTCACTGGGCAAACATTCTGTTGAGGAAGCAAACAAGTCACAGCTATATCAATGGAAGTGGACACATATTGTAAAAAACAAAGCAAGGCAAGTATCTGGGCACGCATTAGGGTGACTTCTAGCACCATTTCTAATACTCTATTTCTGCAGTGGACTAGTTATGAGTCACTTTCTTTATTCTAGTCATCCCACAAATACCATTTGTTAGAGAATTCTCTTGTCTGGATCAAACGTGGGCAGGCCTTACCTGGTGGTTTTACTTGTAGTCGTGCCCATTCATACTCTTTCACAACATGAAAGTCTCCCTACAGCTTCTTTATAAGACTTTATTTTCATGCTTCTCTGGATTCCAATCCCGTTCCTTTTATGCTTTCTTGCCATTGGCTGGTGTCTCTCCAGGTAGATCTGGGTTTGTCTGCCACGCCTGGGACTAACTGCCGTGGCTTAGTCATCCCACCCTCCATGCCCTCCCCGCTGAACGTGTCACGTAACCAGAGGCGGGACTTTGGGGTTGTGGCAGCACTGTTCCCTACGGTGGCTTGATCCATTGATGGGTTCATAGCTGCATGTGTTGTTAGGAGGTGAGCCAGGGTGGTGAGGTGGGTCACTGGAGATGTGACCTGGAAGGGTGTTGTGGCAGTTGGAACTATGTGTTAACTTTTTGAAATTGGTAAATGCCCAGGGAGGAGCTTTCAGGTGTGCCTTGTTGGCCTGTGGGCCAGGAAGTGAGGGAGGAGCATCGTCACTGCGCGTGGGTGGCCCAACCAACCGGCAGTTTGAACTGAGCAAAGGAACTCAGAAGAAACGTTGTTGCAGCCTCTTCCAGGGAGAGCTCTGGCCTTGGCTTGAGTGGGGGCACATTGACTTGCTCCTGCCTCTGCTTCCCCAATGTCCGCCTCGAGCTTGCCTAGGCCTCCCGTCTTTGCCTTGCTTTTTAGACAAACATTCGATCCGTGGCGGGGTTGCATGGCTGCCCTGCAGCCTTGGCTCTGTTGGGTTCTTCTCTCATTTCTTGTATTGCCTGCATTATCTTCTGTTTCATTTCTTCTTTGATCTCCTCTACTTGCTTCTCAAAGCTTGCTTTTAGCTTAGCTATGTCCTGCAGCCTTGGACTGGCGTCCTTCTACTACTGGACCCTCCAACTCTCACACGTGTGTGAGGCCAATTCGGAGTATCCCTCTCCTCAGACTTACAGGCCCTCCACCTAAGCCCCCTTTATTTCTACAAGTCCTGTGAGCTCTGCCTCTCCTAGAACCCTAACCAGTGCAGGTGCACTGTTGTCTTTGGCTGCCTCCATCCTTCTCTGCTCCCTGAGTGCTGTGATTGGATAGCTTTCCTCCTGGTTCCCTTCTCACTGTGCTGTTCCTGTCCCAGAGCTAGCCATCATGAATTGAATCTGGAACCCTGTGCCAAACTAAACCTCTCCTCACCCGGTTATGGGTGTCAAGTGTTTTTGTCCCAGTGACAGCAGAATGTCTAATATACACAACAAAAATAGCAACAGGGCAGTTCCTATGAGGCAGTGCCTCTGATCTGCCTGAGGTGGGCTGGCTGAGATCACACAGAAAGCAACCTGTACTTGAAGCCCCATGGGAGGCTGAGGCAGAAGATTGCAGATTTGAGCCCAGCCTGGGCAACTTGGTGATTTAGCAAGAGCTTGTCTCAAAATAACAAAATAAAAAGGCGGGGGGAGGCGGGGAAGGGGAGCCTGGAGGAATGGCTCAGCAGTTAAAGCGCCTGCCTAGTAAGCGCTATGCCAAGTGCTGAGTACCCAAGTTAAATTTCCTAGAACCACATAAACCGGGTGTGATGGCTTATGCCTGTAATCCCAGCACTTGGGAGCCTGAGACAGAAGGATTGTAGTGAGTCCAAGACCAGCCTGGGCTGCAGAGCAAGACCCTGTCTCAAGGGGAAAAAAAAATGGCTGAGGATGTTCATCAATGCAAAGGCCCTGGGTTCAGTTTCCAGTACCACAAACACAAATCAACCACAAAGCAGCATGCTAACCACCAGAGTGGCTGTTGAATTGCAAAGCATTTATTAGAGAATTTGCCCACAGAGGGCGCTGCAGCACACCCTCACAATGGACAGACAAGGAATGCTGTACCTACCTGTGCCTGAAACTAGGTGAGGGTAGGGAGTTGGGATGAGGGTTCGAGGATTTGGCTCAGGGATGGGGCTCCTTTCTTTCAGTGTTTTGCACAACCAGAATATCATTGTCAATGCCTGAGAATGGTCAAGGCCTCGAACCTGTGGGGGTAGGAATCACTCAGCTGGCTGGTTGTCACAGAGTTGTTAAGACACTGTTTCTCAAGACAGAAGAAAAGCCAGAGACCTTGGGACACTCCACCCGTATGATCCATGCTTTTGTCCCCTTGGTTCCTGGGGGCGGGGGGAGTGACACCAATACCCAATAGTAACTGTGGAAATTTCAAAGCACACCTGGATCTGCTGGATGCTGGGCCCTGTTCTGGGTCTTCTCCTTCCCAGGGTGTTAGTGGCATCACCTTGGGGCAGCAAATCTTTGTGGGACTTCAATATTGTTTGGCTGTGATTTTATAGGGGAAATGACAGGATTAAATGCGTCCCTTGCCCACACCTTCACATATAGCTTTTAGTCATATATTTTCCTCTTTAATCAGGTAATAATATTTTCTATTGTTGCAGCTGAAATCCTTTTAACTGATGACAACTCCATCTTTTCATAGTCTCTTTACCACACATCCCTGTCCCTCCATATTTTATTATTTCACGCCTGTCCTTTATTGTGCCGTGCGGTCTTGAGGAAATATTTTGAAATTATTTATGACAGATGTTGTGATGGGATTTAGTGAAAATGAGAGCCTTGGGCAAAACTCTAGCGGCAGTGAAGTGTTTGTCTTTTTCGTCCTCGGCGTTCTCTTTTCTTTTCCAAAGCTCTCTGGTGGTTTCCCAGGCGCCCTGGCCCGCGCGCTGCGTGTCCTCAGCCTCACCGCGGCCATCGTGGACGCCCCTCAACCGGCCTGGGTCTCCCTGCCTCGTGTTGTGCCCCCACCAGTCCCTGTTCCTTTTCCTCACCGCTCTGCTGACTGGAAATATAATATAGGAAAATACTGATGCACGACAAGGACTGGCGACTACTTAGATGTAGCCCCTTTCATCGTGTAACCCCGGCCCTTGGTGGGGCTGAGGCAGGAGGACCCAAGTTCGAGCCCAGCCTGGGAAACTTAAGAGATTTATCCAAACCCTGTTTCAAAATCAAAAATGAGAAGGGCTTGGGATGTTTCTCATCATGAAGGCCTTGGGTTCAACCACTAGTAGTAACAACAACAACGACAACGACAACAACAACAAAATCTGGAAATAATGGCTTAAATCAAGATGTGTGCTGTGTCTCTTTCAGATATAAGAATTCTAGGAGTGAGAAGTCCAGGACTGAAAAGTAGCTGCGCAATGTTGAAGACTAGGCTGTTTCTCCTTGCTCTGCCAGGCATGGTTCCTGTTCTTTGAAAAGGGTGTCCCTCCCAGGGGTGCTGTCTGTCTCACTCTTCTGGCCACATTGGATTGGCTAGCTGTTTGGTGCTTCTGCTAGTTGGCTAGTCACCATGTGCTCACCTACAGCACTGGAGGGTTTTTTTTTTTTTTTTTTTTTTTGGTACTGAGGATCAAACCCAGGGCCTTTGCACTGAGCTACATCCCAGCCCACTTTTTTTAGTTTTGATTTTGAGACAGGGTCTCACCGAGTTGCTAAGTATCCCAGGCTGCCACCCAGGGTTTTGGGGTTACAGGCCTGTGCCACCAGTCTGGACTTAAGGTTTCTTTCTCAAGAAAGAAGAGGTGACTAGAACTGGAAGACAACTAAGAATCTCTATGACAATTTAACTTGTGAGACTATTAAACTTATGTATATTGTCAGATCCGAGTCCAAGGTCGAATCCTGCCTAACTATAGCAGCTGCCAGGCCTGGGGCGGGGTACTGGGTGTAGGATGTGGGGCAGGGTGCAAGCTCAGATCCAACCAGCCAGAGAGAAAAGGCGAGGCAGTGTAGGAAGCTCAGTCACACTGTATGAGGTTCCAGCGAAGTGCATGACAGAGAAGGATTTTGTTTTGTTTTGTTTTTGCCTCTGTTTCTCAGTCTTCTCTTCTTTCTCCTTTTCTCACTGGCTCCTGTAACCATTCAGTTATTAGAAAGTTTTACACAGCTAGAAAGCTCAGTGCCATCATTGTGACATTATGAGTTATATTATGGTTATGTGGGTTATGGGTTGTCTCAATGACATTATGGGTTATATTACATTATGGGTTATGTCAATGACATGAGGTGACCATTAAGACCCTGAGAAGGTAGTCAGGAGATGCTGACTTAGCCAGTGGCTGGAACTGTCAGGGCAGACTGCACAGTCAGGTCAGCATCAGGAAACACCCTGGAAAGTTCTAGATAAGGTAGTTGGTACATGCAGAGGCATGGTCACCCTCTGCCAGGCTGCTTCCGTGGAGCTTTGGTCTAGACAGCAGTTTGTCCTGTCATCACGAACGCTTACAGTATGAACATGCAGAAAGTGTGGGAAAGTTAGAAGAGAAAGCACTCTCATGGGTCAGCTTTCTTAACTTCCATTTTGGTAGATCTATGGAAAACTTGGGTCGAGGCGTCATTTTAAAACACAAATAGCCAAAGTGGGCTATTGTGCCCGTAGCTTGTTTCTTCACAATTAAAATTTTTGTATTTGCTCTAATACATTTTTTCAGCCTATTCACCTTCCTGCTCACCCACCAATCCACCTTATTTCCTGGGTCATTTTAAAGTTGAAAATATTCGCAACTTAAGCCATAAACTTCAACATGCATATCACAAACTGCATAACAATTTTTAACATTCATTTTTGAGATAAATTTAAATAGAGCAAAAATATGCATGCTCTAAATTTAATGAGTTTATATAACATTTTTAAACTTGCCTTTTCTCAGTGGAGATACCTTTGTGATAATCTCTGATCTTTACATGTTAATAATTTAGGTCAAAATAATTATTTTAATAATTTTCACCTTTGTTTAACCAGTTGTTTATTGCTGGACATTTTGACTATCTCTTAGATTGTTAATATATTAAATTGTATATACACACATAAATATTTATTAGTTGTCTAAATATTTTTGTAGGTTAAATTTCCAATTTGAAGGTATATGGAGGTGTTTAGAGCAGTTAATCTGTATTTCTAAATTGTTTAACAGGATCAGGTTTTGTTTTCTCACCAGAAGGGAACTGGGGTCTGTGTTTGATGACCTCTAATTCTTTATTTCTAGTTTTAGGACATTATCTAAAGATTTTATACTGCAGGCTACTTTGTCATTTTTATCGGCCTTCCTTTTAGTGGCTTCTAAAAATCACCTTTTACTATGTAGATTGAGAGCCAGGTTTTGCTCATTTTGTTAGACAATAATTCGTATTTCTTTCTTTCCTGTCCTATTTTTGTCCATCACAGCTACAGCCATCGGCAGAGTTGTCTAGGCTTGTCCACAGCGAAACTGGAAGCCTGAGAATGTATCTCAGTTATGCGGTTAGATCAAATGGTCAACCAATAACTCAGAGGTTACCCTATTTGCATTTCTTTTCATTAAAGGAAAGTTTGTCTTTAGGGACCAGTTACAGCAATGAGGCTTCTTTGACTTTTAAGAAACTTGTTTGTATGAGGTCTTTTCCAAACACACATAACTTTGGTAAATTCCTTAACTGGTTGTCATATACCTGGTAATGAAATTAAACTCTGACTTTTTGTGGTGCTGGGGATCAACCTAGACAAGCACTGATACTTCTAGTCCCTGAAACTACATTAACTTTTAAAGCATTTGTCCTCACAGCACCAGGAGCCCTACACTGTTCTCATGTAACACAGGGTTGCTTTCTTTTACAGAAGCACACTTCTGGATCCCAACCTGTATTTTTACTGTGGGCTCATGGTTGTGCGTGGTCACACAGGGTTGACTAAAAGGGCATTATCCAGTATCTCACTTTAGGGATGAAAAAAATTAAAGCCCAGGGACAGAAAGTATACTTTCCAGCATACTAGCCAAAGGTTAAATATGTCCGCAAGCAACCCCAAAGACTTTAAAAATAGGCTGATCTGTTGGAATGATAGTCCTGAGAAAAGACCACCAAAATAACTGCCCTTTGGTTTAATTTCTCAATCTCACAGAAAAAGGCTTCGTTCTCTGACATATTTCACTTAACATTGTGGTCTCAAGATCTATCCTTTCTTTTACAAATTATTTTAATCTATCCTTCCTTATGGCTGAGTAATATTCATATATATATATATATATATATATATATATATATATATCTCACATTTGTAGCCCATTCATCTGTTGATAATGCATAGGTTGCGTCTATACTTTAGCTGTTATGGCTTATGCTGTAATAAACGGGCGTATATGTGTCACTCACTGTGTATGAGCCCTTGCCCAGCAAGTCCGCGGCCCTGAGTTCCGTTCCCCAGCACCACATAGGCCAGGCGCAGGGGCATCAAATCAGGGAGAAGCAGGGGAAGGGCTCCCGAGGATGCGCCCCGGGAGCAGCGGGCACTTCCTGGGTCCTGGGTTCAGTGCCCAGGGTCCCGTGTGGGCGAGGATCCCGGTCCTGGTAGGTCTTAAGGCAAGCTGACCTTACTTTCTTTTCGGGGTGTGTGTGGGGGATTTAATCTTCAAATAAATGAATTACAAAGTAGAAAATCTACATTTACGAGGAACCAAACCAATAAACACTAAACGAAGATGCGCAGTCTGCACCCCCTTCCGACACCCCTGGGCGTGGATTTGAGAGCCCAGGAGCACGGCGCAGTCTCCCCTTCCGCGCCACGCGCAGCACAGAGGGGGCACCGTGGACTCGGCCGGAGCCCGATCCCGCTGCCCACGCCGGGGAGGGGGCCCAGGGGCCCTGGCAGAGCGCGCCCGCCCAGGGGTGGCGCGGCCCAGGCGGCCCGGGTGCCGGGATGGGAGGAAACTGGGGAAGCGGTGAGGGCGAATTAAAAAGCACTTGGGTATGGACCCCGGGAAGCAGAGCGCGCAGCAAGGAGGCGACCGCGGGGCCTGGCCGAGCGCCGGGCGGCGGCGGAGGCCGAGGCGGGCGCGTCCCTGGCGGTGGCCGGCGGCGGGCCGAGCCCCGCGACCCGCGTTTGCTCCCTGGCTGAGTGCGTCCACGCGGAGCACCCGAGGCCTCCGCCAAGAGGTGGGCAGGGCGCTGAAAACTTGAGCAAAGCCGGGCAGTTCGCCTTTGAAGCCCTGCCACCCCTGCACTCCGGGAGGCCGAGGCAGGAGAATCAGAATGAGCCCAGCTCTGGACAGTTAAGTGACACTGTCTGAAAATCAAATCAAATCAAACCAAACCAACAACAAAAAACCCCAAGCAAAACAAAAATTGGAGGGTGAGCTACCACCGTTTGTGTTTCTGTGCGAGTGTGTGCGCGCGTGTGTTCTATCACGGACTCCCATGCCCCTGGCCTGAGAGTTTAGTTACTGTGCCAATTTCTTTTCAGAGCCCGGGTCCCCTAACTGTGCAGATGCTGACGTTGACAGCCCCGGTGCTGTTAGGGGCTTAGGGCCAGAGATTCTGCCATCCTTGGTCACCTTGGAAAGCCCTTCCCTGCTCCCTGGCACATATGAAGAGGGCCAACTTGGGGAGTTATCAACCCCCAAGATGGGGGTTGTTGAGATGGGCTGGGTCGAAGGGACAGATGAGTGAAGCCCAGCCTCCTATGTCCCATCACATTCTAATGTGCCGGCGGGACAGAGGCCAAGCCTCACGTCCCCTCTCCCACCTGGAGGATGGTCTTTAACTAATCCAGTCCCTGGTGTCAAAAAGGAAATCGGACAAATCCTTCCTGCCAGGCTCAGTTGAACTGATCATATTTTTAAAAATAAATATGTCACTGAATTTTAAAAGTTAATCTTGTCCAACAAAAAAAACCATCAGTTTTTTGAGTATCAACTATATTTCCTTATGAAGAGCTCTGGATAGCATCAGCAACTCATAATTTTCCACTGCAAAAGCCATTGGGTTATTATTTACTTATAGCATTGAGTTGAATCAGGAGAGTAAACCCTGATCTACCCTCTGCAATCCTATTATAGTATAAAGACAATGTAGAGATGTTCCTCAGAACCCTTAGTAGCACTGATTCAGGGGGGGGGAACTCCGGACACTTCGCTAAGGATCGGCCAAGGGCAGGCGTTGTCCCTGGTGCTCCCCGTCCCGCATGCTTAGGTCTGCAACGACGCGTGGTGCACAGAAGGCCTTCCACACATCTGTGGACAAGTCTGAGCATTTCCCCCAAACAGTTATTTAAGATGCAAGAGGGAGACTTGCTGCCAGAATGCTGTTATTGCTCTGAGTGTTTTGGATGTTTCTTTGGGAATTTCCTTTAAGACCAGTCACATTTATTTGGAGCCGTACTTTAATTTTGGACCAAATCAATACACTCTGAGTGAGTGTGTTTACCTTTGTTATTTATCAGGCACAGAGCCAAATAACTTTCTCAGCTCATTCTCAGAGGCCGAATTTACCAGCCTAGAGGTTATTAAAGAATGCCATGGGCGCTGAAAGCAATTCTCCAAGAGGCGAGCCGGAGTGTTTGCAGTCAGGAGGCTGCATGGAAAGAGTGCCTCACTTCCTGAGACAAGTACCTGGAAGGGAGCAGAATGCCTCTGGTTTATTCTTGTGTGTTTGATAAAAAAATCAATCCCATTATTCATATTTACATTATACTCCTGGAAGGAGCTTAAGTGTTTTGACTAAGCAAAGAAAGAGGCGGAGGAGTTGTGTGCTCTTTCCTAACCCTCTTCCAAGATTTTAAGGCGGTTGAGAATAGGAGCTGAGCGATCAAACCTCTGTTCTCCATCCTTTTCCCCATTTTATTCACTTCTGAAATCCCAGAGTCTTTAGTTCCCCTGTGTTTTATGAATAGTCTTTAACCATGAAAATAATATGCAGTTTTCAAAAATCCAAAATGCATAGAATTATACAGAATAAAGATAGCAGATTCATCTTACAACCACAACTCAAATTCTAGTATAATAAAAATAAATCCCTAGGCATTTTTTTGTTTCGAAATAGGCTTTGCGTAATGAAAATGTGCATAAATCATAAGTGTAAAAACCCAACAAATTGTTATAGAATGATTCCACATAACCATTACCTTAATTAAAAAATAAACTTTGCATTGCCTTAGACCTTGCCGGAGTGTTCCTCCTAGCGAAGGGCCTCCCTTCCCCACTACAGGTAGCTGATGTCTTGGTTTCTGTAGCAATTGCTTGATTGCATTTAAAATGCTTTTCCATCCAAGACATCATCTATAACATCGTGGCTTAGATTTTTGCCTGTTTGTGAAATTTATAAAATTGTGCCTAAGACACATCGGATTCTTGTCGTCCGATCTTAGGTATGTGAGATTTTCCTGATGTTATTTGTTTCGATCGGTTAGAATTCCGTTGTGTGAATTTACTGCCATTTCTCCATTCCACCACCGCTGAGCATGTGGAGCATCCCCAGCGCCTGCTGTGATGCATGCTGCTGGCAGTGTTCTTGTTGCACGTGCCCCTTGGTGCAGGGGCACCCACACTTGCACTTGCACGCAGCTAGAAGTGAAATTGCCAGCCCATTAGGTATGCAGTTTATACTCTCAACAACATCTTGAGAGCTGCCCTTACTCTACACCCTTAAACACAGTATGTTTCAATCTTTTTTTGTCTCTGAAGACTTTTTTCCCCAAGAATTATTATTTTTGTTGGTATGTATTTGTTATATAATTGTCCCGTTAAACTGGAGGGATTTCTGCACATATGTATCACATCAACTTCACACTCGCTTCACATTCCCCCTTTCCCATCCTCTCATCCTCTTTCACATCCCCTCTCTTTCCACAAATGCGTGTCCTGCTTCCTGATGCCTCATTTGTTTGGCTCCATTACTCACTTGTACTGTGATTTCTCATGTTAGAGAAACCACGTGATGTTTAATTTTCTGGATTTGATTCACTTCACTAAGCGTAATGGTCTCAAGGTGCCCCCACTGGTAAATGACTGAAATTGATCTTTCTTTATGGAAGGATAGTACTCCATTTGTGTGTGTGTGTGTGTGTGTGTGTGTGTGTGTGTGTGTGTGTGTCTCATTTACTCTGCCCATTGATCTATTGGTAGATATTCTGGCATCTTCTGTGATCTAGCAATTATGAGCTGTGCCGCTATACGTATGAGTATACATGTATCTCTGTTATATGATGCTTTTAACTCTTTGGGCAGATATCCAGAAGAGGTACAGTTGGGTCAAATGGAATATTTGTTTTTGTTTTTTTGAGGAATCACCTTACTGCTTTCTATAATGGTTGCACCAGTTTACAGTCCCCTCAGCAAAGTAGAAGAGTTCTTTTTTCTCAGGTCTTCATCAGCATTTGTCATTCTTTGAGTTCTTGATATTAGCTATTTTCACCGGGTAAGATGGAAACTCAGAGTTGTTTTGATTTGCATTTCTCTGTGGTCTACAGATGAAAGGTTTTCACGTATTTGTTGACCATTGGTACTTCTCCTGGGAACTCAGTATTCATTTGAATTGCCCATTTTTAAATTGGGCCTTTTATTTTGAGGAGTCCTTTTTTCGGTCTTTGTTTGTATATTCTAAATATTAGCCCTGTGTCCAAGGAGTAGGTGGTAAATTAGTTTTCCCCATTCCACGAGTTCCCTATTCTCTTTGTTGATTCCCACGCTGCACAGTAGCTTCAATTTGATGGAATCCCATTGTTAATTATTGGTGTTATTTCCTTTGCATCAGCTGTTCTTGTTGAAAAAGCTTTTGCTCACACCTGTGTCTTCAAGAGTTTTACTTGTGTTGTTTTCCAGGAAGTTCTACTTTCATTTTATTTATTTGTTTGTTTGTCTGTATGTTTTTTGAGACAGGGCCTCACTCTGCAGTCCAGGCTGGCCTTGAACCCAGAGCAATCCTTCTCTTCAGCCTCTTGAGTGCTGTGATTACAGGTATGATCCAGCACACCTGGCTTGTGTGATGCTGGGGAATCAAACTCAGGTACCTTTCTCTCGCTAGGCAAGCACTGTGGTGGTTTGGATTTGGAGTGTCCTCCAAAGGCCTCATGTGCCTGTGAATACTGTGTAGTGCTGGGAGTTGGGACTGGCTGGAAGGCGTGAGTGCTTGGAGCTTGACCTGGAGGGACATGTGCTGGTCCACTCTTCCTCCCAGTCTTGTCTCTGTTCTACCATGCTGTAACGATGTCTGTCTCCGATGAACCGGCTCCGGCTCTGGCTCCAACTCTGGTCCCACCATGTGATCCAGTATTTTTTAGCTGCCCACCTATGGCTGTAACCTTCTGAACTCTGAGCTAAAATAAATCTTTCCTTCATATATATATATTTGAGGCAGGGTCTCGCTCTGCAGCCCAGGCTGGTCCTGAACTCACTATGGAGCCCAGGGTGGCCTTGGACTCGCTGCAATCCTCCTGCCTCAGCCTCCTGAGTGCTGGGATTACAGGTGTGGGCCACCAAGCCCAGCTTATGTGGTGTGGGGGAATTGAACTCGAGCGCTTAGCGCTTGACTTAGCACTTGCTAGGCAAGCACTTTAACTGCTGAGCCATCCCTCCAACCCCTCCTCCCTCATGTTGAGGGTGTTGAATATTGAGTCACAGCGATGAAAAAGTAACTAAGACAAGTGCTTTAACTGCTGAGTTATTTCTCCAGCCCTTATTTTAATATCTAGGTCTTTGATCCACTTTGATATGATTTTAACACTTGGTAAAAGTGGGGTCTAGATTTATTCTTTTGCATGTGAACAATCAGTTTTCCTAACTCTATTTGCTAAGAGACCTTTTTCCAGTGTATATTTTGGCCCCTTTGTTGAAGTTTTGATGACTGGAAGTGCTTCAAGTTGTCTTATCATCCTCAATTCTGTTCCATTGGCCCATTGTTTTTATGCCAATACCATAGATTTTTCTAGGAATCACTGTTGCTTTGTAATATAATTGATGTCTGGAATGATGATGCCACCTGCTTTTGTCTTGTTGCTCAGTATTGCTTTGGCTGTACTGGGTCTTTTTTAGTTCCATGTAAATTATTTCTTCAATTTCTGTGAAAAATATTGTTGGCATTTCTATAGGAATTACAATGACTCTATATCAATTTTAGCAATATGGCCATTTTGACAACATTAGTTCTTCTTATCAAAGTGTGGGGATGTCTTTCATTTTCTAATGTCCTCTTCAATTTCTTTTTTCAGCGTAATATAATTTTTGTTGCAGAGGTCTTTACTTCCTTGGTAAGGTTTATTTCTAGGTATTTAATTTTTGGGTGGGGGGGTGTCTGTCTTAGTTACTTTTTCATCATTGTGACTCAGTACCCCACATCCAGAAATTTACAGAGGAAAGACTTATTTTAGCATACAGTTTCAGGAAGTCTCGGTCCACTCATAGGTGGGTAGCTGAAAAATGGTAGAATCACCAGGTGGATCACAGATAGAGCCAGAGCTGGAGCTGGAGCTCCAGAGACTGAGATCCTCACAGCAGCATGGCAGAACTGAAATAAGACTGGAAGGGCAGAGCCAGCATACACCCCTCCAAGTCAAGCCACCAGCATCTGCCCCTTCCAGCCAGGCCCCACTTATCAACACTGCACAGTACCCATGGGTATATGAGGCTTATGGGAAGCACTCCAGATCCAAACCACTACCGGGGCTACTGAGAATAGGATTATTTTTGCCATCTGTTTGCCAGTGAGTTCATTGTTACTATAGAGGAATTCTATTATTTTTGTATCAATTTTGTATCCAACTTGGTTGAATTTGTTATTAAGTTCTAACTAAGAGTCTTCTGGTGGGATTTTTTTTTGAAGTCTTCTATGTAGAAAATCATGTCATCTGCAAATAAAGATAATTTAAAAATTTCCTTTCCAACATGTATTACTTTTATTTCGTTTTCTTACCTGATTGTTCTGGCTAGGGTTTCTAGTACTGTATTAAACAGGTGTGGTGAGAGTAGATAAGATTGTCTTAATCCTGATTTAGAAGGAAATTCTTTCAATTTTTCCCATTCTGTATAATGTTGGTTTTTTCATTCTTTATTTTGGTTAATTTAGCTAGAGGTTTATCAATCTTATTTATCATTTCAAAGAACCAACTGTGATCCATTGATCTCTTATGTTTTTTATTTCTATTTCATTAATTTCTGATTTGATCCTTACAATTTCTTCTACTTTTGGATTTGGATTGTTCTCGTTTTTCTAGGAACATAAAGGCTATTATTAAGTTATGTATTTGGCATTATTTTTTTAATGTGTGTGGTGATACCTGTCAGTTACCATCTTGCTACTGTGTTCATTGTGTCCCACAGAGTCTGATGTGATGTGATTTCCTTTGTTGTTTGACTCTAGAAAGTTTTTGATTTCTTCCCTGAATTATTCTGTAATCCTTAATTATTATTTAGTTTTTGTGTATTTATATCATTTCTGTTGTTCCTTTTACTACCGATTTCTAGTTTTATTCCACTATGACCTGTAAGTATACAAGGAATTATTTTAATTACTTTGAATTCAAGCATGTCTTATTGCTTAGGATTTAGTCTATCTTGGAAAAGTTCCTTGTAATGCTATGAAAAAAGCTATATTCTGATGATGTTGAGTGGATTACTCTGTAGATATCAGGCAAGCCCAACTGTTACATAGCATGAGTTAGCTCTAGTATTTTTATCATTAATTTTTTGTCTGGCTGACCAGTCTATTTGTGATAGTGGGGTGTTAAAGTATTTTCTATAATGGTACTGAGGCTACATGTCCTTTCACATCCAGTAGTTGTTGTTTCACAAAATTGGAAGTTCCAATGTTGACTGAATATATATATATATATATATATATGAATGTATCTAGGAATTATTTCTATTACTTTGTACTTATTTAAGCATAACTTATGACTTGTAATGGGGTCTATTCTAGAAAACGTTCCATGTGCTTCTGAGAAGAGCGTGTATTCTGTTGTTGTTCGGTGGAAAATTCTGTAAACATCTGTTAGGTCTAAGTTTTCTATAGTGTCATTTAACTGTTGTGTATCTTTGTGGATTTTCTCTCTGGTTGATCTGTCTATCTGTGATAGTGGAGTATTAAAATCTCCTGCTGTAATTGTATTGAGGCCTGTATGTCCTTTCAGATTTAATAAGTTTTGGTTTACATAGTTGGGTGTTTCAGTGTTGGGAGCATATATATTGATGATTGTAAATTCTTCCTGTTTTTTTTTTTTGTTTCCTTAATCAGTATATAGTGACCATCTTTCTCTCTCCTAATCTGTTTTGTTTTGAAATCGGATGAGTGTGAAACTAATATAGCTACCCCTGCCGGTTTTTCTTGCCCTGTTGCTTGAAATATTGAATTCCATCCTTTTATTTTCAGTCTATGAGTTTCCTTATGGATGAAGTGTATTTCTTGTAAAATTGTGGGTTTTGTTTTTTGATCCAGTCAGCCAATCTACGTTTTTTTAGTAGATGAATTGAGGCCATTCACATTCAGAGTAATTATCAAGATATATTTGGTATGACCTGCCATTGTTATCATTTTTCAGCATCATTTACTTAACTTATTCATTTTTCAGCTCATTCTTCTGTATCTGTTGTCTTTTTTCCTCTGGGGTCATTGGCCTCCCTTCTGGTTTCTAAGTTTCCTTTAAGTATTCTCTGTAGTGCTGGCTTAGTGGCTGTAAATTTCTTTAAACTTTCTATGTCATGGAAAGTTTTAATTTCTCCCTCTAATTTAAAAGATAATTTCACTGTATATACAATTTGTGTTGGCATGTATATTCTCTTAGTGCTTGGATGACATTGATTCATGATCTCTTGGCTTTTTGGGTCTGGGTTGAGAAATCTGCAGTTATCCTGATGGGCTTATCTTTGTAAGTAATCCTCTGTTTTTCTCTTACAGCTTTTACTATTTTCTCTCTTTGTGTTGGGTCTCTAGCATTTTAATTATGATGTGTCATGATGAGGTTCTCTTCTGATAAAAGTTGTTTGGTGTTCTATATACTGGAAGTAGTTCAATGTTCATTTCTTTCCTTAGGTTTGGGATATTTTCTTCCATAATTTCATTGAATATGACTTTTAAGCCTTTAGTTTTGTCCTCAGTTTTCTTCTGCACTTCCATAATTCTGAAGTTGTTTCTCTGAGTCATCCATCAGCTTCTGTAACCAATATCTTTCTTCATTTCTTGTTTTGTGTTGTTTATCACCTGAACATTCCAGCTCAACAATTTTATCTTCTAGGTCTGATATTCTATATTCAAAATGTTAAATTAGGACTTCTGGTCAAGATGGCGGCTCAATAACAATGCTGCACAATGTCTCCTCATCGACCCACCTAAAAAGTCAAGTATTTAGTTAGAAAAAGTGTGTTCAGTGTAGCTAGGAAGGAGGCCAGGGAAAGGTCAGAAATTCTGAAGGGTCATCAAAAACAGAGAAAAAAAAATCCCAGCAGCCCAGGAAGCTGCCACAGGTTGGCTGCAAACAGCTGGAGCCACAGGCAGCTGCGGGCAGAGGAAAGCTCATGCGGGCCTGGAACATCTGACAGAGCTGGGAGAGCACAGAGCACCCCAACAACAGCCAGGATGCTGTGGGCAGGTCAGAAATCCAGAAGTCGTATCAGAAGGGAGGAAAAAAGCAACCAACCTGGTGCGGCCCTGAGCTGCTGGCATCAACAGACCACAGACAGAGGAAAGTCCAGAGCCAGAACCTCAGCCTGAGGTAAGCACAGATCCGGAGAAGCGGGAATTGTCGGCAGCTGGTGGCCTCAGCCTCCGAAAAACCAACCCGTGGGCAGTGTGTACTACAAACGCAGCATGTGCTCCCCCTAGAAAAGGCCCCGGGATCCCAGATCAGAAACAGGGCTCAGCAGCCATCACAGGCAATGACGTCAGCAGGAGCTATTTTAAAAAGAAGGAAACAAAACAAAACAAAACAAAACAAAACAAAACAAAAAAAGCTGAAGACTGAACCCTTTAGAGTAAAAGAAAGCTCAGATGAACACATCAGGACTTTTGGGGTCACCCTTAAACAGTGCCTAGGAAGAAACTGGCACAAGAGGCAGAGAGAGGACAGATGGGAGAGCTTTGCTGAGTGGACCAGGGGAAACAAGATACCTCAAAAGGGGAATCATCGCCCCATTCCTCCTGCATGTGCCAGAAGCTTCTGGTTCACTGCTGCCCTGCACGCCAGAGGCATCTAGAACCAGGAAGTCCATTGGCTGTCCATCCCGTGAGACAGAGGCTTCCAGAGGCTTCCAGGGAATTACATCACCCTGTCAAACCTGAGACCCGGATGCTTCCAGACGCATCTAGGACTGGGAATTCCATCACCCTGTCTGTCAGTTGGGCCAGAGGAATGCAGAGACATCTAGGACTGGGCCTTCACTAAACCCTTCTTTCCTGTGCACCAGAGACAGCCAGAGGTAGCAGAACCATGGGGAAATGTGGTAACAAATCTCCTACAAAAAGACTGGACACCCCAGGAGATGATACCAGGGATACTGAAATCGCAGAATCCAAAGATTAAAATGGCAAAAATGATGGTAAATTCTGGCCCACAAATACATTGAATTAAAGCAGGAAGTAAAGCAGGAAATGAAAGTGATACAGCAAGAGCTGTGCCAAGACATAGCTAAGCTAAAAGCAAGCCTTTAAAAGCAACTAGAGGAGACCAGAGAAGAAATAAACCAGAAGATAATGAAGGCAAAACAAGAAATGAGAGAAGAACACAACAGAGACATAAAAAAATCAATGCAGATATCCAGGAAGTGAAAAACACACTAGAAGTAATAAACATTTTGAACATTTTCAGAATAGAATATCAGACCTAGAAGATAAAATGACAGAGTGAGAACAGAAAGACCATAGAGAATGCAAAGTAAAAAAAGAAGAAAGTGAATCATTATCATGACTGATAGATGATTCAAAGGGAAACAACCTCAGAATTATGGAAGTCCAAGAGAAGACTGAGGACAAAACAAAAGGCGTAAGAGTCATGTTCAATGAAATTATAGAAGAAAATTTCCCAAATCCAAGAAGAGAAATGAACATGGAACTATCACAGGCATAGAGAACACCAAACAATATTGACTAGAAGAGAACCTCACCTAAACACATCATAATTAAAGTACTAGAAACCCAACAAAAAGAGAGAATACTGAAAGCGGTAAGAGAAAAGCAGGAGGTGACCTACAAAGATAAGCCTATCAGGATAACTACAGACTTCTCAACCCAGATTCTAAAAGCCAGGAGATCGTGGAGCAATGTCACTAAAACACTAAAAGAACACAAATGCCAAACAAGACTGCTATATCCAGGAAAACTATCTTTTAAATTAGAGGGAGAAATTAAAACTTCCCATGATGTAGAAAGCTTAAAGAAATTTGCAGCCACTAAGCCATCACTGCAGAGAATTCTTAAAGGAAACTTGGATGGTGAAAGAGAGGCCAATGACACTAGTGACCCCAGAGAAAAAGAGACAACAGCTCAAGGGGAATAAGTTGAGGAAAAAAGTAAGGGCAATAAACAACATTGAAAAACTACAAGGATGGCAGGACATACCTAATATACCTCAATAATTACTCAAAACGTGAATGGCCTTGACTCACCTATTAAAATATATAGACTAGTGAACTAGATCAAAAAACAGAAACCCACAATTTGCTGCCTGCAAGAGACACACTTCACCCACAAGGAAATTCATAGAATGAAAATAAAAGGATGGAATTCAATATTTCATGCAACAGGACCCAGAAAACAAACAGGGGTAGCGATATTAATTTCAGACTCATCAGATTTCAAAACAAAACAAGTGAAGAGAGACAAAGATAACCATTATATACTGATTAAAGGAACACTAGTACAGGAAGAAATGACAATTATCAATATATATGCCCCCAGCTCTACAGCACCCAATTATGTAAACCAAAAATTATTAGACCTGAAAGGACACATAGGCCCCAATACAATTATAGTAGGAGACTTTAATACTTCACTATCACAGATAGAGAGATCAACAAGGCAAAAAAATCCACAAAGATATACAACTGCTGAGCAATACTATAGAAAACTTGGACATAACAGATGTTTACAGAGTTTTCTACTCAACATCAACTGATTACATGTTCATCTCAGCAGCACAGAGAACATTTTCTAAAATAGACCACATCCTAGGCCATAAGTCATGCTTAAACAAGTACAAAGGGATAGAAATAATTTCCCGCATACTCTCAGACCATAGTGGAATAAAACTGGAACTTAACAGCAGCAGAAACAGAAGAAAATACACAAGTACATGGAGACTTAACAACTTACTATTGACCAAACAGTGGATCATGGAAGAAATCTGAGAAGAAATCAAAAACTTCATAGAGTTAAATGAAGATGGAAGTACAGCATATCAAAATTTTTGGTACACATGAAAGCAGTACATAGAGAAAAATTCATAGCCATACATGCACACATCAAAAGAACAGAACAGTCACAAATAAAAATGCTAATGGTGTACCTTAAGGACCTAGAGAAACAAGAACAACTTAACCGAAAAGGAAGTAGAAGAGAAGAAATTATAAGATCAGATCTGAAATAAATGATATTGAAATTAAAAAAGATTAATGAGTCAAAGAGCTGGTTCTTTGAAAGAATTAACAAGATAGAGAATCATCTAGCTAAACCCACCAAGAGAAGGAAAGAAAAAGCACAGATTAGCACACGTAGAAACGAAAAGGGTGAAATCACAATAGACTATGCAGAAACTCAGAATATGATGAGAAATTATTCTGAATACCTGTATTCTAACAAGTTAGAGAACTGGGAAGAAATGGATGACTTCCTAGATTCCTAGATACATATATAATACCAAAATTACACAAAGAAGACATAAAAATCTTGAACAACCCGATCACGCACACAGAAATTGAATCAGTAATAAAAACTCTACCTACAAACAAAAGCACAGGACTGGATGGATTCACAGAAGAATTTTTTCAGTACTTCAGGGAAGAACTAACTCCAATCCTCCGCAAACTGTTTCATAAAGTAGAAAGTGAAGGAATACTACCAAATTCATTTCTTCAGGCCAGCATCACCCTAGCCCCAAAACCAGACAAAGACTTAACTAGGAAGGAAAATTACAGACCAATATTCTTAATGAATATAGATGCAAAAATCCTTAATAAGATTCTGGCAAATAGAATCCAACAAGTAATCAGAAAGATCATACACCATGCTCAAGTGGGCTTCATCCCTGAGATGCAAGGCTGGTTCAACGTATGGAAATCATTCAATGTAATGCACCCTATCAACTAAAGTGAAAAGAAAAACCACATGATCATCTCAATAGATGCAGAAAAAGCCTTTGATAAATTCCATCACCCTGTCATGATAAAAACACTGAGAAAAATAGGTATAGAAGGGCTCTACCTAAAACTCATAGAAGCCATATAGGCTAAACCTACTGCAAATATTATAGTAAATGGAGAAAAATTGGTATTGTTCCCTCTGAAGTCTGGAACACCACAAGGCTGCCCACTTTCACCATTCTTATTCAACATAGTCCTTGAAACACTTGCCATAGCAATCAGACAAGAAAGTGAAATAAAGATAATCTGCATCGGAAAGGAGGAAGTCAAACTATCCTTATTTGCAGATGATATAATTATTTACATGGAGGACTCCAAAATCTCTACTACGAAACTCTTGGAAATAATACAAATTTTAGCTAAATTACAGGCTACAAAATCAATACTAAAAAATCAATAGCTGTTCTCTACACTAACAATGAACTTACTGAGAAAGATCTCGGAAAAACAATTCCATTCTCAATAGCACAGCATATAATTAAATTCCTTGGAGTTTAATTAACCAAGGAAGTGAAGGACCTATATAAAGAAAACTACATTATATTGAAGAAAGACGTTATAGGTGACATCAGAAAATGGAAAAGCATCCCCTGTTCTTGGATAGGCAGAATTAATATAGTCAAAATGACTATCCTACCGATACTGAGATATATATTCAATGCAATTCCTATCAAAATACCAACAATTTTTTTCAAAGAACTTGAAACAGTGATCCTTAAATTCATATGGAATCCAAAGACACCAAGAATTGCCAAAGCAATCCTGAGCAACAAGACCAAGGCAGGAGGCATTACAATACCAGACATCCGGCTGTACTATAAAGCAATAGTCATAAAAATAATTTGGTACTGGCACAATGACAGATAGACCAGTGGAACAGAATTGTGGATGCAGAGACAAACCCAGATGCCCTCAAATGCTTAATCTTTGATAAAGGAGCCAAAAGCATACAATGGAAAAAGGACAGCCTGTTTGACAAATGGTGCTGGGAAAAGTGGACAGCCACATGCAATGAATGAATCTAGTCACACACCTGTCACCATGCGCCAAAATCAAATCAAAGTGGTTCAAAGAGCTAGAAATTAAAATAAAACACTGAACCTTCTAGAAGACAAATTAGGCAAATAACAGACATAGGTATAGGCAAAGACTTTCTCAATAAGACACCAAAAGCAAAAGAAATTGTCCCCTTTATTAACAAATGGGATCTTGTCAAATTAAAAAGTTTCTGCACAGCAAAGGAAATTATCAGCACTGTAAAAAGAGAATCCACAGACTGGGAGAAAATATTCACCACCAGCACCTCCGATAGGGGGCTCATAACCAGAATATAGAGGGAACTGAAGAAAAGTAAGCCCCCCAAAATCGAGGCCCCTATTGAAAAATGGGCAAAAGAAAAGAAGAGGCAATTCACACAGGAAGAAGTTCAAATGGCAAATAAATACATGAAAAATATGTTCAACATTCCTAGCCAAAAGGGAAATGCAAATCAAAACATCGCCAAGATACCATCTAACTCCAGAGAGAATGGCCTATATCAAGAACTGAAATAGAATCAGTGCTTGTGAGGCTGTGGGGAGAAAGGAATCCTGCTGCACTGCTGGTGGGAATGTAAATTGGTACATCCACTATGGAAAGCATGGAGTTTTCTCAAATGATTGGGAATAAATATCCCCTTGATCCAATGATTCGTCTTCTGGGAATATTCCCCAAAGAGTTAATAACAGCATAGAACAGAGATATATGTTCATTGCAGCACAACCAACAGTAGCTACAAATTGGAAGACACCAAAATACCTATCAACAGACCAATGGATACACAAACTGTGGTATTTATACACAATGGAATACTTGCGATTTCTCCCATGAAGTTGTGTCTTTTTTTGAATATTCTTGAATTTTTTCTTTGGATTTTAATATTTAGCTTTCTCAGCTATTAATTTTGGAGGTCTTCTTTTAAAGGTACTTTTACATTTATTTTAATATCCATCATATTCTCTGTTATTGTTTTCAGAAATGAGAATTGTCAAAGCACACAAATAAAAATACCTTGGTAAAGACTACAGCACATTAATTTTAAAAAAAATAGTTTTCCTAAGATCTTAAATTCTTTATTACTACAGCATGTTATATGCATTTCAATGTAAAAAGAATACAGAATTTGGAATTTTGCCACAATATATATATGCACAAAATGCTCAAGATCAATATAATTGTTATGTATTGCATTTATATCTATCAATAAAATGGGAAAAAAAGAACACACCATGTGCTGGTTACTTGTTCACCTTCACTTTTCTGTGAGGGATTATGGATTATAGTAATGTAGGTGTTCCAAGTGAAGCTAATTATTGGTATCGATTTGAGAACAAGACCAATGTCTAAGTCACCATACAAATGAAAATCTGCAGTCGTATTATAATCTGAGCCCAACAAATTAATAATAATACCTAATGATCAGTTTAATTCAACTCTTCACATTAAAGGCACAGTATACGTTGCCAGTGTATTTATCTAAATAAGCCTAATATCGACATCAAAATTTTCCACTAAAGTCAACACTATGTTATCATGAACAGTAAAATAGATCTCTGTATTGTTTACCTAGGCTAACTGAAGCCACTAAAAATGACCATCTCTTAGTAGGCTTTAGTCACTGTGCCATCTTTAACATAAGGAGAGGAATTGGGAGCAATGGTAAAACTTGAGACATACTGGCTGTTGACACATCACAAATAATACTCAAATCGTACAACCACTCCACTCTTAACGTTAGCAATGTGATCTCTACCAGTAATGGGGTATCTATACAAACTACCTAGTAAGTTATTAGGGGAGTCTATTATATGTAACACAGTTATTGTTTATAATAGGAAAAAAATCTATTAATTCCCTCTGCCTAACTAAATAGCAAAAAATTGATTCACAACAAGAAATACAAGAAACTAGCAAAGAATAATAATAAAAAGTCTAAACCAAAGCTAAAAGGAAAAACAAAAAAACCTCAATAAATTTAAAATACCTACAGAGAATCATTAAAGTGAGTCCAAAGTCCAAAAAATTTCTGTGCTATTTGGATATTTGGATGGGAAGTCCCTCCCTCTAAGTTTTCAGTCTTGCCAACAACGGTTCACTAGATATGGGGTGGGGGGCGGAGCCCTGTGTTTTCCTTGGGTTTTTCCCTTTTTGTCCCCTGGCGAAGCCAGTCCCTGCTCTTCCCATGTCCGAGTCTGCAATGGTGAGCTGCACCTGCTTCTGTGAGGTGGTGGGGAGCTGGAGCCTGCTGGGTTGGGCGCTGGGAGTGTGCACTGATGCCAAAGGCCTCTCTGCTGAGTCACCGCCACACCCAACCTCTGAGCCAGCACTCTCAGCTGGTCTGCTTCTTAGCTCCAGGGTGGGCAGGAGGTGCACTCTGCTTTCCTCTCTCTGTTCCGTCGTGGCTCAAGTTTCTCAGAAGGTCTGCGGCTTCCTCTCCTTTCATTGGCTTTCCTTCCTGTGTGCTGTTTTCTCGGTCAGTAAAGTCCCAAAGTCTCTGAGTTGTTGTGCTGCCAGGTTTCTGATCCTGTACCACTAGCTTACAGCCCAGCATTAGCTTGAAGCCACAGGCCTAGCTCTGAGGCTCCAGAGGGCTGGATGGTGGGTTGAAGCGGGTGGAAGGGTGGTTGAGTTGGGTAGGTGGCGCACACACTCGCTGTGGAGTCTCTCTGGTCTTCGCAGCCTCCAGAGTCGGCCTCAACCTCATTTCCAATCATGGGGCTCTGCTGCTGCTTCACACCAAGCTGCCAAAAAGTCCTCTCTAGCCTCCCTGATGGAGAGTCTGTGTAGAGTTGCCTTCCCAGAGCTGCTACTCCACCACCATCTCAACCTTTAAAATGTCTGTATTTTGGTGGCTTTTCTAAAATTTTTCTTCTTTTTCAAGGTTGTTTTAACTCTTCTGGGTGAATCACACTTCTTTATAAATTTTAGAGTCTGCAAATCAATTTCTCCAAATGTACAATGCTGGATTCTGAATGAGACTATACTGAATTTATAATTAGTTTGAGGGACAACAAGCATTACCATGTATTTTCTTTTATGTGTGTTTTAAGCTCTACTATGTATTATTGGCTTTAATCAGTCAATTATCAAATACTTATTTGTATCCAGTCATAATTTACATACCATAGAGCTCATCATTTTAAAGTGTGTAGTTGTCTGGTTTTTAATATATTCATAGTGCTGAGTGAGCAACTATCACCACTATCTAATTCTCACATGGTTCTATCATTCCAAAAGGAAACTTCATACCTATTAAAATTCAGTTGTCTTTTTAAAGAGATATAAGTGACAAAAGGTTATATTCCATATTTTCATCTGGTATCATTTACTTTTTACTGGAGGCAAATTCTTGAATATTTTATGTAATTTGAGTCTGCTTATGATGTTATTCAGCTATTTTGCTTAAATATTTTAGAGCTATTTTTGCCTGGAGTAGAATTTTGTATTAAGCTGAACATGGTGGCACAGGCCCATAATCCTAGCACTCTGGGAGGCTGAAGCAGAAGGATTGCAAGTTTGATCCCAGCCTGGAAACTTAGTGACTTAGTGAGACCCTGTCTCAAGATAGGAAAAATAATTGGGGTAGTAATTTTTCTTTTAAGACTTTTAAAATATTGATCCACTCTCTTCTTGCTGACATTGTATCCAGTGAGTAGTCTGCACTTATTCTTATCTTTGTATTCTGCAGGTAAAAGTCTAACTGGCTGCTTCTAAGGAGTTTTCTTTAATCAGTGGTTTTATGCAATCTGAATTATGATGTTTTGGCAAATTTTTCATGCTTCTTTCACTTGGGCTTCTTTGTGTTTCTTAGATTTGTGAACTTATAATTTTTACCAGATTTGGAATTTGGTCTTTGTTTTCCTTCCAAAATATTTTCCTCTTCCTTTCTTCTCTCTCATTTTCTTCTGGGGCTTCCATTTTATGCTTTATTAGACTGGTTAAACTTGTTCCACAGCACTTAAATTACTTTGTTTTGAAAAAACTTCTTCTATGTATTTTATTTTCTCCCTTCTCTAATCTAATACACTAAGTAGATCTTATTTAATGTATTACCCTGTAAGGCATGATAGCTTTATTTGTAGTTCAAGTTGAGTTTTTAAAATATGTTATATGTATTTTTTAAGTATATGAAAAACTCTTAATAGTTTTAACATCTTTGCTAGTTTTGACATTTGTGTAAAATTTGAGTTGATTTTTGATGAATCGTTCTTCTCTTTGTGAATATTGTCATGTTTCCATTCACACTTGGTAATCTGGGAGTCCTGATACAGTGACTTTTACTTACTGAGTACTATTTTTAAAATTCTTATAATTATCCTTAATTTTTTCTGTGGTGTAATTAACAGTTGTTCCTTTTAGTGCTTAGGACTTGTTAGACAAGGCCACATTAGCATTTCAAATAGGACTGATTATTTCTCATTACTGAGGCAAGACCCTTCTGAGTACTCTGTCCAATGCCCTGTTGATTCTGAGGTTTTCCATTTTACAGGAGCAGACATTATTTCTGCTGCTGTGTGACTGCTGAGTACTGTTTCTACTGAACATTTTGAATGGTTCGTTCCTTGGCTTTGGGTAGTTTCCTTTAACAGAGGTGCTGACCGGTACTTTGCTGAATACTACAGGGGGAGCCTCTGTAGACCTCGGGGGTTGTCTCTGTTTAGCTCTTCTGATCCTGTAAATTATGACTGCCATGTTCTCCTGGGACTCTGAGTATCATCTCCCAACTCCAACAGTCCACCAGGATATCTATGTTTCCCTCACCTGTTTGGTGGCCCAGAAAGTGTCAGGGCAGTAAGTTCAGGTAATCACCAGACATATCTTGATTCTTACATCTTAGGGACTTTGATTTGTCTAACATTAACTTCTTTGGAAGTTCTTTTTCTATATTTTGTCTTTTATTGTTAGGTTTGTTTATTCAACTTTTTACATTTCTTGTATTGCAGTTATACCATCTGTGAAAATAAAAGCTTATTTTTCTTTTGCAATGGGTTTTTAATGTTTTCTTCTTATTCTACTGTACTGGAAAGCATTTCCAGTATGATGTTTAATAAAATATTTATAATAGGTATATTTGTCTTGCTGGCGTCTTAAATGCAATGCTTTCAACATTTTACCATGGTACAGATTGTTAGTGGCTTTCCTTCTGGTGTGTTTTTGCTATAAATGCTTAAAAAGAACAAGAAAAATTTCTTTGTTTCCAAGCCTGCTAAATGTGTGTATGTTAAACTTTAAATGGGTGTTGTTTGTAATTAAATTTATTTAATGTATGATGAATCACACTGAAATATTCTTAAAATAGTAAACCAACATTATATTCTTGGGATAAACCTAGCTGAGTGTGTTAGTTAGACATAAAACCTTTAAATATTTTTATCTGCTTTTAACCCCTGAGTCTTGCTTATATATGGCTAAAAGCAGCCAGTATTACTCATGCCACAGCCTGAATATCAGGATGCGGAAGAACACAGACTCTTAGTTCATGGCAATCAGGAAGCAGAACAAGAGGACAGCGCCAGCGAGGCAGGGATCAGGGACCTTGTGTAGTACTCAAGGTCTTACTGTATTCAAGGTCTGCTTCCATGACCCACCTAGGCATACCACCCACAGGTGTACTTTACCTGTGCATTTCTAAATTCGGTAAAATTGACATGTCACAATTAATGGCCAAAATTGGGTTACGATATACGTTTTTCTGTATAAACAGTTGATTTTGTTAGATAATTGTTATTTGAGAATATTTTTGCTTATGAATGAATTCGGCCTGTCATTTTCTTTTCTCATAACATCCTTATGCATTTTTCACCATAAGGAAAAGCTGGCCACACAGAATGAGCAAGTCACTATTCCGCAGCTACCATTTTGTGAAGAAGTTTGTTTAAACAGAGGCCTCACAGTAGTTTACCCTTCACTGCAGCCATACATCTGAAGAACTTCAGGAGATGCTGAAACCTCAAATAGCTCCGAACTCTATAGACTATGCTTTCTCCTTTATGTGCACACTTAGGATACATGTTAACTTATAGATTAGTCACAATGGGAAGTTAATGATAATGAAAAATAGAACTATTAGAACAATGTCCTAGAGTAGAATTTTCCAGCATCATTAAGTAAAACGAGAGTTACTTGAAGATAAGCACAAGAAAAAGGGGAGGGTGTATATCCTTGGAAGGATGGTGTGGGATGACACGAGATTCATCGTGGTTTTCTGAGTGGCACATAATTGGGAACTTATAAATTATTTATTTCTAGGGCTTCCCATCTAACACCTTCAGACTGTAGTTGATGGTGAGTAACTAAAACCACAGACACTGAAAATGCTGATGCCGGGCCGGGGAGGTGGCACTACTAAGTTGATTTTCTAAGGTTTGGAATAATTTTTTTTTTATTTGGCCAGGAAATTTTACTGGATATCAAGGAAGAACTTTTTGAAGGGATAAAAATTTAAATTTCAGGTTCCATTAAAATATTTGCATTTTATTTTATTATTTTAAAAATTAAGAAAATAATTTCATTTACAATAAATTATTTAATATACTCAGTAACCAAGAAAATATAAAACTTTTACACTGAAAAGTAGAAAAGATTAATGAAAAAAATGGAAAGACATCTTGTGTACAGACATCCTGTGTTCATGGACTGAGAGATCGTAATATTCCTTACATTGATTTTCAGGCTCAATGAAAGCCCCATCCAAATCTCAGTTTTTTTTTTTAATATATAAACTGACAAGATGAACCTAAAGTTCATATGGAAGGGTGAGAAATCCACAGTAGCCCAAAAATTTTTGGAACAAAAAGAAGAAATAAGTTGGAAGACTCATATTTCCCAATTTCACATCTCAAGCTACAAATATCAAGACTGTGGTACTGGCATAAGGATGGAGAAATAGGCTGAGGGATAGAATTGGAATAAACCCACACATCTATCTTCAACAAGAGTGCCAAGACAGTTCAATGGGAGAAACAGAGTCTTCTGAACAAGTGGTCCTGGGACAATGGAGTTCCACATGTGCAAAAGAATAATATTGGGCTTTATGTCTCACTCCATATAGAAAATGTAACATCATTTGGTCAAAGACCTACCTGTTAGAGCTAAAATTATAAGGCCATTAGAAGAAATCATAGATAGATATTCTTATGATGTTGGATCATGACCTTTTATACATATGACACCAAAAGCACAAAAAACAAAAATTAATTAAACTTGATCAAAATTTTAAAAATTTATGCTTTTAAGTGCCCTATCAAGACAGCAAAAAGAAATATATAGAAAAGGAGAAAACATTGTTAAATCATAGATCTGATAAAGATACAGTGTCCAAAACACATAAAGAACAATTACATTAAACAATAAAAGAAATAATCTAACTTGTATATTTTTCTCATTTTATTGATGTGTATAGATGCAATATATAATGTTTACATTGATGTGGAGTATTTTGTGCATATACATATTATGGCAAAATTACAAATCTTCCACTCTCCCTTTTCAATACTCCTCTCTAATTTCCATTATAAGTTCTATGAAATACTTGTGATCTTGGTTTCTCATATTAGAGAAACCATTCGATATTTAGTCCTCTCCTTCTGACTCACTTCACTGAGCATGATGGTCTCAAGTTGCCTCCATTTACTTACAAAAGGCTCCAACCTATCTGTCTTTATAGATGAGTAGTATTCCATTGTGTACGTATAACACAATTTGTGTATCCATTGGTCTGTTTATGGGTATTTTGGTGTCTTCCACATTTTAGCTATTGTTAGTGGTGCTGCCATGAACATGGGTGTACCTGTATCTCACTTATATGTTGTTTTTAACTCTTTTGGGAAAATTCCCAGAAAAGGTATCTCTGGATTGAAGGGTCTATTTATTTCCAATCTTTTGAGAAACTTCCATATTGCTTTCCATAGTAGTTTTACCAGTTTACATTCCCACCAGCAGTGCAAGAGAGTTTCTTTTTCCCCACAGCCTCACCAGCACTGATTGCTGTTGGTGTTCTTAATATAGGTCATTCTCTGTGGAGTCAGGTGGTATATTAGTGATGTTTTGATTTGCATTTCTCTAATGGCTAAGGATGTTGAATAATCTTTGCATGTTATTTATTGGCCATTTGAACTTCTTAATCTGAGAACTGCTTATTCATTTCTTTTGCCCATTTTTCAATTAGATCTTTGATTTTGATGGCTTCCTTTTCCTCAGTTTCCTGTGTATTCTGGTTATGAACCTCCTATCTAAGGTATTGGTAGTGAATATTTTTTCCCAAGCTATCAGTTCTCTTTTTACACTGTTGATAGTTTCCTTTGCCATGTGGAAACTTTTGAATAGGATTAATAATCCTATTTGTTAATTCTGGGGACTATATATATATATATATATATATATATATATATATATATATATTGCTTTTGGTGTCTTCTTAAGAAAGTCTTTGCCTATACCTGTGTCTTTTAGATATTTGTCTAATTTTTAACCAGAAAGTTCAGTGTTCAGTTTTAATATCTAAGTCTCTGATCCACTTTGATTTAATTTTAGTGCATGGTGATGGGTGTGTTTCCAGATTCAATTTTCTGCACGTGGGTATCCAATATTCCCAGCACTACTTGTTGAAGTGGCTGTCCTTTTTCCAGTGTATGCTTTTGGCTCCTTTATCAAATATCAAGTAGCTGAGGGTATTTGAATTTGTCTCTGAATCCTCAATTCTGTTCCACTGGTCTACCTGTCTATTTTTGTGTCATTACCATATAGTTTTTACAACCATTGCTTTATAGAATATCTTGATGTCTGGTATTGTAATGCCTCCTACGTCAGTCTTGTTACTCAAGATTGTTTTGGCTATTCTAGGACTCTTTTGGTTCCATATGAATTTAAGAATTGTTTTTTTAAGTTCTGTGAGAAAAATTATTGGTATTTTGATAGGAATTGCATTGAATCTGTATATCAGTTTTGGCAGTATAGTCATTTTGACTCTATTGATTCTACCTACCCAAGAACAGGGGATGTCTTTCTATTTTCTGATGTCATCTACAACTTCTTTCTTCAGTGTAATGTAGTTTTCTTTATATAGGTCCTTCACTTCTTTGGTTAGGTTTACTCCTAGGTATTTAATTTTTTGCTGGGCTGTTGAGAATAAAATTGTTCTTCTGAACTCTTTTTTGGGGTTTCTACATATGAATTTAAAAATTGATAAATTTATAAATTCTCTTGAAGCTCAGTTTTGTCTGTACTTCCCAAACTTTGCAAGTGTTTCTTTCATCGGCAATTAGAAATATACTATAATCTTATTGTGATTCTGTCTTGCGTGTGTGGGTCATTTAGAAGTTTATTGCTTGATTTCCATATATTAAGTAATTTCAAATTTATTTATAGTAGTTAGAGAACAAGTGTAATATGATATCTATTTATCGAAAATTTTTGAGACTTGTTCTACAGCTTAGTGGATAGAAAGGTTTTGTTGATGATCTCTGTTTTTAAGAGTTATTTGATTCACAGTTTGTGGTAGTTTTATGACATACTATTATCTTTGCTTTTTATGTATGTATGTATGTATATTGACTTTTACTTTTGTGTTGGGTGTATTTTATATCCTTTTATTTTCACTTTTTCTGTAGTCTTACAACTTAGATATATCTTCTATATTGCTTTGTTTTTAAACCATCAATCCAATATTCATTTTTAATAAAGGAATTTATTGCACAGGTATTCAATATAATTATTAATATACTTCAGTTAAAAATATGTGCTATCCATTTTGTCCACCTCTTCTGTGCTCCTTTTTCTCTTGTCTTCTTGGAATGCATATTTCCCCTCCAGTCTGGAAGCTGCTCACTGTTTTATTGTGCTTTTACTGTTTGCGTATTATAATTTACAAGCAAGCTCAGGCTTTGAAAGTCTAACACTAATCAGTGTTTCAGCCTCTCAGATGCCCCAGTTGCAGTTATCTCTTCTCCTCTGCTCTTGTGATGCATTCGTGCTGCCCAGACTTTAAATTGTAGAAGACATTATTGATGATATTTTATAACTGTTGCTTTTATAGTTTGCATTCCCTTATATTTATAAACCTCCTTACTATTTTTACCAGTTTATTATTTATCTTTTAATATTTTATAATATCTATATATATTTAAATCCTAAAAATATTTTTGTTGCTTATTGGTTCTATCCATTTTATTATTTAGGACACTGGTTCTTGCTTAGAAAAGCCTTTTTATAACAAGGTTGCAAAAATATTGCTTGTACATTCATAAAATTTATTTTTGACATTCAGACTCTTTGATCCATTGTTCTGTAGCATGTAGATAATGATCTCAATTTTCTTGCGGTTGGTTTGTTTATTACTTACCACTAGTTACTTTCTCTGATTTAAAGTGAAAACTTATTATATGATCTTCTCTTAAACATGGTTCATTTGTTTTCTTGCAGCAGTGCCCTAATTGTCATAGCCACCGTCTTGGTTACTTTTTCATCTTTGTGACTCATTACCCAGCACACACAACATAGGGAGAGAAGAGTTATTGCAGCTTACAGTTTCAGAAGTTCACAGCCCTTTCACAGGTGAGCAGCTGGAAAATGGTGGAAGCACATGACAGGGCTGGAACAGAGGCAGAGCCAGAGACACAGCTCCAGAGGCAGAGATCCTCTCAACATGGTGGTAAAGAGAGAAAGAGAGAGTGGGAGGAAGGGCAGGACCAGCACATGCCCCTCCAGGTCAAGTCCCAAGCACCCACCCTCTTCCAGCCAGGCCCCACCTCCCAACCCT